>PVJA010024897.1:0-13410 GCA_004027025.1 Myocastor coypus
GCTGGTCTCGAACTTGCACCAATCCTCCTGCCTCAGCCTCCCAAGTGCTGGGTTTACAGGCGTGAGCCACCATGCCCGGCAACCATTGTTAAATTTAAACAATAAAAAAATTGAAAAAAAAAAAAAAAAAAAAGAAATTATTCCAGTGCACAGTAGTGGTGATACTGGCCATTAAGATGAGCCAAAGAAAACCTGGAAAATGCATCCTTTATCATCTCATATTACAGAAAGAGTTATTGGGGTGCAACAAGTTTTTTCTTTTTTCTTTTTTTTTTTCAGTGGGACCGGGTTTTTTTTTTTTTTTTTTTTTTTTTTTTTTTTTTTGGTGGGACCAGGGCTCAAACTCACAACCTTGCACTTGCCAGGCAGGCTCTTGTGCCATGGAGCTATCTCTCTGGCCCCGGGACCGGGGTTTTGAACTCATGACCTTGCACTTGCCAGGCAGGCATTTGTGCCATGGAGCTATCTCCCCAGCCCCCATAACAAGATGTTTTGAGAGATCACACTTTCATAGTATATTGTTGTAATTGTCTTCATTATTAAGTATTATTATTAATCTCTTACATTCCTAATTTATAAGTTAATCTTTATCATGCTGTTTATCTATAGGAAAAAACGTGGTGTATAAAGGGTTGGTAGCATCTGATTTCAGATATTCTCAGTGGTCTCGGAATATATCCATGGATAAAGAGGAACTAGCACTGAAATTTTTTAAAGTACGTAAAATAAAACTTCAGAGCTCTTAATTCAGTGTTTGGAAAGTGTAAAGTGAACCATCATGTGAGACAAATTGGCTGCGCCTGTCTGCTTTGCACTTTTCATCATTTCGTTTCCTGAATTTCTGGTGTGGAGCGGAGCATGGTGCTCCGAAATGCGGCATTCCTCTAGGCTTTCTACGGAAGGCCAACTGTACAAGGACTTTAGGCAGGACTGGCTGTGCGCCATCTGTTGAAACACCTCAGCCCTGCCACTGTGGTGGGGAAGCTGCCAGCCTCACGCGTGTGGAAACACACAAGGGGAAGGCTGTGTTTTAGTAAAAGTTCCTCTGTAAATGATCTCTAGTTGCTGTCCTTTGCACTAGAGTGTGTGGTCCTTATTTTCACTGTGTCCCAAAGGGCGCTGTCATATTTATTTACCAGATAAGAAACTCAGGATCATTTGTATTAGATTTCTTTCAAAATTAATTAATAGATATTTGAGTATGAAACATTGCATCTTAGTTTGGGTTTCTTTTTTGAGACATGCATTCTGGAATTGAATGACCTAGATTTTCTTTCTCTAAGAAAGATTTAAGACTTAATTTCTTAGTCTTATGTGAATCTTAGTACCGCCCCCAGCCCAACCCTGGTCACTTAACTATAATAACTGATAAATTACTGGTGGTATATGATAGAGCATGCCTTTGAATTAGTTGTTAAATATAAAGAATAGAAAGTCTCAAGTTGAGTGTTACAGTTGCCTGTGGGGTTGTTAGAGGGATGATTTCAGTTTAGTTTGAATTCCTGTCAGGTTGCTTACTGCATGCTCACAATGAATGTTGGTGTATTTGTGCTTCACAACTACTACAGGTCTTGGTTGCTGTGGCTCCTTATTAGCTTCTTGAAAAGTCCCTTTGGAGCCTGGTTGCCTGGCAGGAGAAAATGCAGGAACTGCTAGAAGGTGTGAGGACAGATGCAGGCTGCAGAAGTAGCCCCTGGGGAGCACTAGGCATATTGACTGAGGTTTGTGTGTGTGGTTATATATGAACCTAGGGTTTTACTAGGCAGAACTTGTGACCACACGAGTTAATTGGTGTATGCTGTAGGTGACCTTTGTTTCAGGGATTCTGCAATTTGAGGTCTTTATGAAATTTTAAAAAATGTAAATCAGAAAATTTTGGGTGTATTCCTGTTTTGTATGTCTGACCTTTAATAGTAGGTAATTGAGAGTAGGTTTTAATAATGGCCACTACTAATCCATTAAAAAAGGTTAGTCTACAGTGAAAGCTTGAATAATTAGAGAAGTTTGATGATTGGAATTTAATTATTTCAGGCTCACAAGAATATTAGGAGGGGCCCGGCGGGATGGCTCAGCGGTCTAAAGCGCCTGCTTGGGAAAGCTTGGGCAGCTTCAGCGACCACGGTTTGATCCCCGGCACCACATGCTGCGCCAGCCCTACCCTGGGGGCAGGCTGAGCCAGCCATAGAAATGAGTGAATAAACAAAGGTTCTGAAACAAGAAAAAAATAAAAATAAAAAATTCTTTAAAAAAAAAAAAAAAAAAAAAAAAGAATATTAGGAAACTCTAGAGGGCAGTGTAATTCAGCATGTTCATGCTTCTGCTGGTAGTGAAATTTTGCTTTGTAAAGTAATTTACTTTGGAGTAGCAATCCAGGTATTCTCCCCTTCTTCCTTATCATATGATGACCCAGTTTGGTAGAAATGTGAGTTTTGGAAAGAAATGATCTGGTTTGGCTTAGAAAGTTAGATAGTACCTCATGATTTATTTAACCCAAAGGGGTAGCCTTGTTTGGTTTAAAATGTAGTGGCTAAAGCTGGTGTGTTGTAATTTCAACATTTGGGAAACATGAGGTTTGAGTCAGGGCTGTCCTGGACTGCCTGATAAGAGTTTGAGGCCTTGTTTTGGGATGAATAACGAGTAAAACATTCTGGCTCTGAAAAACTGCAATGCTGTTACTGATTCAGCTAAGTTAAATTGATGTTGCTTTTTAGGCCTTTGTGGAACATTAAGCAAAAGGAATAGTTCTTTTTGCTTTCAGATCTTTTTTGAGCGAATGTACTTTTTTTGGGAAGTGACTTACTCTGAAGTGTTTTTTTAAATAACTCTTAAAGTGGAATTAGTTGAAACCAATGCTTGATTAGTTGTTAGTGCAGAACCTTTCATAATCTGTCAAATGTTTGCATTCAGCAAAGTCTAAAACATGCTGTCAGTCCCTGCAATCCTGAAGCTTATGGGTATTTTCAAGGAAATCTAATTCATATAGTTTTGGTTCATTTTACCCATAAGTCATCACATGTGATTAGGAAAGAACTATTTTGAAGTCTGAAGGAGATTTTGGAGCCTTTAATTTCTCTTTTCCTGCTTCCAAGCAAAAAGTGAAGGCTGGGGAGATAACTCGGTGGTGTAAGTGCCTGCCTGGCAAGCACAGGGGTCCTGAGTTTGATCCCTGGTACTGCAAAAAAACAAAGAACTCTGGAGTTGTCCAAGCAAAAAATGGGAGTTAACAAAGGGCAAGTTAATGAATTTTTTAGAATTTCAGGATGAAGATTTTAAAGTATGAACTGTTTTATTTTTATTTGTTTATTTTTTAAAAGTCTCTTACGAGGCAGTTGAGGCTGTCTTGGAGTCACTGTATTGTTCAACCTGGCCTCAAACTCATAGTGAACCTCGTTTCCTAAATTTCAAATTTGGAAAACTTTTTGTGACTCTAATATATAGTGTGGTATATTAAGTGGTCAAATGTGATAGAAATGTGGGATTTTGAGTTTTTAGTTCTAATTTTGACCTTATAATAACTTTAAACAAAATGTAGTTTATTCAGTATTTTCTTTATCTGATTGAGTATAATTTATTGTTACCATTTATTCTTGAAACCTGTGTTTGTTAAAGCATGTTGAAATTTTTGGATGAAAGATCCTGTACAAGAATAAATAATACAGATTTAAGAAAATGCCAAATGGAGAGTCTCTTTTTGGTATGTTTGCATTAGATTACATTATGTTATGGCTGGCTCAGCCTGCCCTGGCAATAGGGCTGGTGTACCATGTGGTGCCAGGGATTGAACCGTGGTCCCTGCAGTTGCCTAAGCTTGCCTAAGCAGGTGCTTTAGGCTGCTGAGCTATCTCGCCAGTTCCTCGCATTACATTATAGATATCAGTGATGTTCATTCATTCTCTGTCTGTCTGTATCTGTGTATCTCTTTCCTCATTACTGGGTATTGAATCTAGAGCACTATACCATTGAACTACACCCTGGCTCTTTCCAGATTTTTAATTGAGACAGAAGTTTGCTAAATTGTCCAGGCTGGCCTCAAGTTTGGGGCCTTCTTGTTTCAGTCTTCCAAGTGGTTGGGATTACATATCTGGCCTCCTTGGCCTTTTTTTTTTTTTTTATTATTATTATTTTTTTTTCTTGTTTCAGAACCTTTGTTTATTCACTCATTTTTTATGGCCGGCTCAGCCCGCCCCCAGGGCAGGGCTGGCGCAGCATGTGGTGCCGGGGTTCGAACCGTGGTCCCTGAAGCCGCCCAAGCTTCCCCAAGCAGGCGCTTTAGACCACTGCGCCATCCCGCCGGGCCCTCCTTGGCCTTTTTTTGTGGTACCAGGGATTGAACTCGGGTCCTTGTACTTGCCAGGCAAGCCTTTTTTTCTTATTAAGAAAATTATTCTACTGCAACATTGTCTTCTACCCTCGCATTGGACAAGATATTTATTTGACCTATCTATAAGCATTTCTTCTTTGGAAAGAAACAAAGATTTTTTTCTGTCTTTTTGAGGTATGCAGTTTCGGTTGGTCTAGAGCTCATTTTGTAGCCCAGGCTGGTCTTGAACTCTGTAACAGTCCTCATGCATTAGCCTCCCAAGTTCTGGGATTACAAGCCTGTGCCACCATGCCCAGTCTTGATCTCCTTCTCAGAGCAGGGCCGATGCCAGCACCTTCACAGCATGCCTGGGGTTGAACCCCCGGTCCCTGTGTCTGTTTGTGCAGATGCTTTAATCTGTTGAGCTTTCTGGCTGGCCCTTAATCAGGAATTTTTAATAGAAATAAGGGATTGTGCATTAGTTTTGTTAGCATGTTAAGTGTAACGTTACCTCTGTTAATGTCTGTGTATGTGCCCTCCCCCCATCCTAGTCACAGAGAACAATATTTAGTAGCTCTTCATATGTATGCAATATGCAATATCAGAACCTAAAATTCATTTTTTTTTTTTTTTCCTTTTTTGTGAGACCAGGGTTTGAACTCACGACCTTGCACTTGCCAGGCAGGCATTTGTGTCATGGAGCTATCTCCCTAGCCCCAACATTCAGTGTTTTAAAAGTGTGTATAGATTGGTGAGATAGCTCAGCGGTCTTAAGTGCCTGCTTAGGCAAGTTTAGGCAAAGCGTGGGGAGCAAAGTTCACTCCCAGCACCACATGCCATGCTAGTCCCACCCCTAGGGCAGGTTGAGCTGTACCCCTTCTCCATCCTGCCCAAAAAAAAGACTAAAAATGCATATAGAATTTGTATGTTTAAGCATTTTTCTTTAAAGAGTAAAGGAGACAATTGACTGTTCATTTACACAGGATCTAGAAATAGGTGAACTTTTTAAGAAGCTGTAACAAGTAGAAAAAGTAACAAAATCCCTGATTTTAGGAAAGATCTGGGAGATAATGACTTAATTCTCAAACTTGAAATTAACAAACTTGCTGAATAGTTTTTTTATTCTGGCAAGTGACAAGAGTATTACTTTGCTATAGATACTACTTAGGTTTGCAAAAAATCAAAGATAAACAGCTAAAAACTGCTGTTTTGAAACACAAGATTCCTTTAACATAAGATTTAAGTACTATTTAAATGTATTCTATTCAATATTTGCAACACATTTCAGTTCTCATACATTGAATAACTTCTGTATACATGATATTCATTCTACTCCTTTGGAGCAAATTTTAGTTATGATTTTTAGCTAGCTTATCTTTTTTTTTTTTTTTTTTTTTTTCCCCCGGCAGTAGTTCCTTTTGCTTAAGAGAATAAAATATTCTCAAGTTCTGAGTATAAAGTGACTTAAACTGTCTGACTGACTATCTTGGCAAGCCTGGACACATGCCTTTCTGTATCGGCTAAGAGGACTGCTTGCTGTTAATTGGTAGTTTAAGGTGTGGGATAAATCACACAGCGGAGATGCTGGCCATTGGTGCTTGCCGGAGTTTTCTTCCAGCTTCAGATTTCCCCTCAGAGGACACTTTCTTGAGTAATTACGCCACTTCTTGTTGCGCTGCTGTCCACAGCTCCTTCATTATGTTTTGTTTCTCCTTAAATAGCTAGAATGGGAATAGGCACGCTTATGAAAATGGTTAGATAATGTTTGTAGTTGTGTGGGCCATGTAATATTTGTTGCAGTCATTGAGTCTTATCCAAAAGCAGCTGTAGAGGGGGCCTGGCAGGATTGCTTAGTGGTCTAGAGCGCCTGCTTAGAAAAGCTTAGGTGGCTTCAGGGACTGTGGTTTGATCCCTGGCACCACATGCTGCACCAGCCCTGCCCTGAGGGCAGGCTGAGCTGGCCATAAAAATAAATAAGTAAACAAACAAAAGTTCTGAAACAAGAAAAAAAATAAAACAAAACAAAACAAAGAAAAACCAAAAGCAGATGTAGATAGTATGTAAATAAATAAGCATGATTATTTCCCGTAGAATTTTATTAGTAGACCCTAAAATTTGCATATTTTGTGTTTTTCATGTGTTACAGAATATTAGTATTTCTTTGAAATGATTCTTCACTCATAATAGGTGCACAAAAGCAGGCAGTGGGCTGAATTACACCTGTGGTCATGTTTTGTCAATCCATGAACTAGAAGCCCAGCAAGGAGGTGGTACCTAGCTGTTGTTCATTGACAACTGTAACTCATACATACACGGGGGTTGTTTTGGTTACTACTAAACATCGAACAAATGCAGTTCTTCATAGGATAACCAATATAAATAGCATTTCTTTTTTTTTTGTGGGACCAGGGTTCAAACTCATGACCTTGCACTTGCCCAGCAGGCACTTGTGCCTTGGAGCTATCTCCCCAGCCCCATAAGTAGCATTTCTAATGGCAACTTCAGGGTCTAGAGATAGAATACCTGTGGATGAAAGAGATTAAAGCTGATTTTCTTCATCAGTAGATATGGAAGTTGCCAAGGTCTGTGGAGCAGAATGTTTCATTTATAAGTTGAAGTAAGGCCAGAGTACAGTAGAACTATATAGGTTTGTTTAATAAAAGGGCTTCATTACAGTGGAGATACTGCTTTATTTTATTTTATTTTATTTTTTATTTTTTAACCTTTGTTTGTTTATTCACTCATTTTTATGGCCGGCTCAGCCCGCCTCGAGGCCCGGGCTGGTGCAGCATGTGGTGCCGGGGCTCGACAAGCAGGCGCTTTCGACCACTGAGCCATCCCGCCGGGCCCGGAGATACTGCTTTATTGCTGTTTCAGCTCATAATTTTTTTTTTTTTTTGGGTCTTTTTGAGACAGGGTCTTGCTATGCAGTTCAGGCTGACCTTGAGCTCACTTTTGTAGCCCAGGCTGGTCTGGAACTTGCAGTGATCCTCCTGCCTCAGCCTCCCAAGTGCTAGGATTACAGGGGTGCATCACCACATCCGGCTTCGTGATTTCAGTTTTGGTGCATTCTGTCCCAACCATTTGATTTGTGCAGAGTGATCATGATAATTCTGAGCTAGAAAGTAAGTTGTCTCAAATGTTCAGCCTTTCTTAATTTCTTCCTATTAGTAATATTTTATCTGGAAGACTGAAAGAGCAAAATTGTTTTTGTACAGATAGGGGCTACTTTCTTTTTACTTAAGCTTAAAAGCTCAGCATCTGTGTTAGCTTTTGTTGGCACTAAATATTGCACGGACACTGTATATTTCATAGCAGACATTTTTTTCTACTTAACATTGAGCAGTTGTTTAATTTGAAGAATTATTTCTCTTGGTTTGACCAAAATCATGATACACAGCACCATTACTAAGGCTCCAAACTCATTAGGTCATGAAAATGTTTTAATTAGAGGTGAACATTTTATAGGCCTATTGAGGTAGCACCCTAAAATGAATTGAAGAAAAAGAATTGTTAATACTTAGAATGATTTTTCTTGCCGGAGTTTATATTTCTTTTTTATTGCTTGTTTGGCTGCACATACTCCAAAATATTTCTCTTTTTAAAATCTATTTTGAGCCAGGTGTGGTGGCTCACACCTGTAATCCCAGCACTCCGGAGGCTGAGGCAGGAGGATTGGTGCGAGTTCGAGACCAACCTGGGCTACAAAAGTGAGCTCAAGGGGGCTGGGGAGATAGCTCCAAGGCACAAGCGCCTGCTGGGCAAGTGCAAGGTTGTGAGTTTGAACCCTGGTCCTGCAAAAAAAAAAAAAAACGTGAGCTCAAGGCCAGCCTCAACTGCATAACGAGACCCTGTCTCAAAAAGACCAAAAAAAAAAAAAAAAAAAAAAATCTGTTTTGTCTTTTTATTTGGTTTCAGTTTATTTATTTGGTATAGGGTCTCACTATGCAGATGGGACTCTGGTGATCATCAGCCTCCTCAGGGATAGGATTTCAAGCGTGTCACCATGCCCAGTGTGGGCCAACATGCCCTGGGGACAGGGTCAGCAGGGCATTTGGACCAGGATTTTTGTCTTTTTGAGACAGGGTCTTTCTATGCAGTTCAGGTTGGTCTTGAGCTCACTTTGTAGATCAGAACAGACTGAACTTGAACTCCCAGTGATCCTCCTGCCTTGGCCTCCTTAGTGCTAGGGTTACTAGTATCCACCATAACACCTGGCTAAAGGCTGTCTTAGTAACTTGGGTTGTTTATATATTCTAATTAGAGAGAATAAAAAAATCATATTTGTATATTTTATATGGAACTGCAGCCATTCAACCGAATTACTAATCAGTTCTTGGTGAAAGCCCATTCATCTGTTGAGTTATCTTCTTTTTTTGACTCTTGAGGGCGTGTTGTGGTTGACAGGTCAGAGTTTCCTGCTCTTCGCTATCAAACCCCCCCCCCCCCCAAGCTGATACTTGTCAGGCAGCTGTGCAAGCGCTGCCTTCGTGCTGTTCTTAGACCTGGGCCTTCTCAGCATCCTTTTCCACTGAGAGCATGCATTGCTTTGGGCTGTGGCTAGCTGGCAATAGTACATAAAGGATTGATGGAGAGAAAATGACATTGACTTGATTAATTGAATCTCCATGTCAGGTGGCTTTTAATTTTGAAATGTGGAGCCCAAGTTGAAATCCTGATTCTGAAATTAATTGTACACATTCACTGAGCATATGTTCTTCAAACCTTTGCTGTTTGCTTTGCTCATTTATAAAGTAGAGGTAATAGTATTTGTCCTGTAAGAATGTTGTCATATTTATAAAATATGTAGAACCAGTGTTTAGCATGAAGTGTATTTCCTAAATGTCGTCCTCATTATTTCACAGTTTGGATGAAAAACAACTGATATTTTAAGGTGGAAGTTACCAGAATTGAGTTTTGAAAAAGGGGAAATTGGATGTGATTCTGGTTAAGCAAAGGTAGCCAGGAAAACCAGTGTTGCAGGTTGTATTCTTGAAAGTTTATGTTGAAGATCTTTCCCTAAGTATCTTAGAATATAACAGTGTTTGGAAATAGTCACTACAGATGTAATTAGCTAAGACAAGACCACTAGTCTGATCCTACGTGGCTGCTGTTTTTTCAAACAGACCCAACACATGTAAGAGAAGAAACAGCATGAAAGAGATTTAGGGAGTAGCCTGTCATCAAGTCAGTAAACCAGGGGGAAAAGATCTCCTCTGAGACTACAGCAGGGCCTTCTGCTATCTCTTATCTACTAAGTTGTCCATGCTGGGCTTGGAAGATTTTGTCTGAGTGGATGGCGGGTATCATTTAATGTTACTGAAAATACACGAGGAGGAAAAGTTATGTTGCATGTTGATTTTGAGAGACATGTAGAACATTTCATTTCTGAGAATATTGTTCAAACTATGAATTACTTTCCCCCAATTTCTTGGAGCTTATTGTTAGTAGTTTAAAAAGTAAGATTTAAATATGTAGTGCATAATAATATTATGTTAGCATCTTATTAATTCTCTTTTCCTCACTTATTCTTAATTTTCCCAGTGAAGCAACCATATTGTCTGCAAATTTCCTTCTTCCCTGCTACTCTCTTTCTTAAATCTATTTAGATAACTCGCAGTTCGTCCAGTTGACCTTTCCAAAGTTCCGGGTTATTGGTATATATCACCACCCTGGCAAAAAGGATTTTAAATTGTATCAAAGAAGTATTTTTCAGTGGTTGATTTCACCCACTGCCTCTGTGGTCGTCTTCCTTAATAGTGCGTGCTATCTTCTCTGCCTTTGTATAACACTCCACATTGAATTCAGAGGAGGAAGAGCTCCTGAAGAAAGGTGATTCCTAATCCCTGATCCTAGGGGCAGAAGGCAAGCTGTTGTTAATACCCTCTCAGGACTGGGTCTCTGATGGCATGGGATGTGAGGAAGGGTGGACAGAACAATTGTCCAGAATGAGTTTGGCTGGGTGCAGTTGGTTAGATGTATCAAATAGATGCCTTCATACCAACTGTCAGCCACATTCCCAGATCAGACTCTACTACCATGACCCCAAGTCCCAGCAAGAGTTCAGAGCCATCTAAGTGCCTGCATTTGCAGGTACATGGGCTGGAGGCAAGGTCTCCCCATTTTCTCCAATATAAACTAGTGATTACCTAACAGGCTTCAAGAATGAAGGAAGGACTCGAGCAGAAGCCATAGTGATGGTCTAGCTTCCTAGTAAGCATCAATGGGCTCAGACTGATTTCCTAAGACTTGTTTTTTCCTTTCTGTTCTATGTGAAGATAGATCTATGTGTCAGGGGACAAGCCTTGTGGTTCTGTTTTGATCTTGTGGTCTCTTCCATCCCAACCATGTGCACCTGACTCTGCAGGTATATAGTGTATGTTCATAATGAAGATTTGCTCCCTGACTCTGCTTTTACTTGTGTTTTTAAGACAAGGTCTTATGGTGTTTTACAGGCTGGTCTTAATTCACTGTGTAGTCGGAGTGGCCCCAAGCTCAGGATTGTCCTGCTTTAGGGCTGGAACTACAGTAGGCTGAGATTACAGGTGTGAGCCACCACCCACAGCTACAGACTCGTAATGCACTTAGTAGTGTGCAGGTGTAGGCAAACACTTTCCTTTGCATTTTGGCAGTCTTCCTTGAAGGAAGTCACTACAAATGGTACCTTTTGAAAGAATTAAAAACTTCTGTACTGAATAGTGGAAGTTTATTTTTTGAGATGGGGTCTCATTTTATAGTTTAGGTTGGCCTTTAGTTCACTATGTAGCCCAGGCTGTGCTTTGACCCTGGCTGGGCTTGACATACTCTTGTTCCTCCTTTGCCCTGAGTCTTTTTTTTTTTAAACTACAGTCCACACCTTGCAATATTTTATGTCTTGCCTTTCTCTTTGAATTCTTCCTTGGTTATAGAGAGCCCCTCTCGGGCCTTCTTGCAGCCCAGGAAGTTTATATTTGAAATTCCCAGGGAAAAGTTTTTAAAATTCTAATGAGTTAATTCCAATCTACCAGTGTAACTTGTGATGAGAATAAAGACAGTATGGCATATCTGTAGTTATGGGGAACCAAAAGGTCCTAAATGCAGACACAGTGATGGCTATTAGAACAAAGGCTTCCATCTTAATTCATGAAGAAGAGAGTGGCTTGAGAGTGAGTGGCTGTGAGAAGGGCAGGGAGTAGGGCAGTTAAGATAGCTCAGTGGAGGATGGGGAAATAGCTTGGTAGAATAAGCACAAAGATAGCTCAGTGGACTAAGTGCCTGCTTAGGCAAGTGCACCAACCAAGTGTCTGTCCCTGGCGCCTTGCCAGTCCTACCCCTGGACGCAGTGAGCTGGCCACAGAAACTGGTCCCAGCCCCGGGAATGCTGAAAACAGGAGGATCACTGTGAGTTCGAGCTGCGGCATAGCGAAACTCTGGATCGAATACATAAATTAGGGGGAAAAGAAAAAAGAATGGTGGGAAGTAGGCAAGTGCTGTGAGCTGGGCTAGGCCGGAGGCCTGAAATTACCTGTGCAGTACCCAGAGAAGAATATGTAGAAAGAGTTTTCTTTAAAATATAACTGAGGCAGTGTCTAATGCTTTGAGGTCTGTACTTCAGCCCGGGTCCATGCTCGAAGCCCTAGGAAGTCACAGCCTCAATCCTAGTCAACAGTGGGGAACATTGGCTCTTCATACTGCCTCATCCTAGCCCACAGGAAGGGATCAGTGGGGACGGGTGGTGGTGGTGCCACCTGTGCCAACCCCCCCCAAACATTGCCTGCCACACTGTCTGCTGTCTTTGTTCAGAGACATCCATCAGCACCTCAGCTGGACCAGTACACATTGCCTAAAGCCAGTTAGAAGGATGCTGACAAGTCCTAGCCAGCTGTGTATATATCAATACATAGATATAGGGTCAAACTCGGCCAAGATGGAGAGCATTGTTCCACCTTCACAGAGCGTCTCCCAGGTAGTCCTTCACACTTGGTTAACTCAGGAAAATATTTGTTTTCTAAAAATCTGACCTACTTAAATATAGACTGGGAAGCCAGTAATACCTGCTGTAAGCCAAATGCAACTGCGTATTTTTAAACTAAAAACATTATGCCTCTTCTCAGCTCTTGAAGGGGCCCAGAAGACTCATTTAAGGCATCTGTAAATAGCTCCTTTTTTTTTTTTTTTTTTAAATTTTATTTATTATTTTTATTCTTGTTTCAGAACCTTTGTTTATTCACTCATTTTTATGGCCGGCTCAGCCCGCCCTGAGGGCAGGGCTGGCACAGCATGTGGTGCCAGGGATTGAACCGCGGTCCCTGAAGCTGCCCAAGCCTCCCCAAGCAGGCGCTTTAGAGCACTGAGCCATCCCGCCAGGCCCCAATAGCTCCTTTTTTTCATCAGTCTGTTTTTGTTCAAATACTAACATTGAAAATAGAGATGATTCTTATTCAAGAATTTTGTAGATCAGCAGTTCTTACTTTTGTAAGTTTTTCACTGGAACAAATGCACGACAGCCTGTTACTGGTTTGGTGAGTTAGTGACCTAGCCTGTAGCTGTAATTTGTAAAATTGTGTGATGTGTAGATTTTAAATAACCTACCAGTGAACTTGGGAACATGCTAAAGTTAGAAATGTTTTTCCTCATTTTTCTGATTCCCCATCATAGCCTGCCATCTTGGTCTCTTGGTCTTATTATCCTCACTGGGGTGGGAGCCGGGTCTAGGCCCTGGCCTGATCTCTTATTGAAGTGCCACAGTAGCCCCCAAACTGCCCCAGTGCCTTCTACTAGTGCTCCTAACTATTCCCCTACATTCTTAGTTTACTCTCTCTTGATGACTTCTTCAGCACCCAGGTGGCCAGAAGGGCAAGTGGACCATCTTGGGACTATATCTGATGAAATAAGCATGTGCCGTAGAGAGAGAGCTTCTTTTTTTTTTTTTTTTTTTGTCTTTTTGAGACAGGGTCTCGTTATGCAGTTGAGGCTGGCCTTGAGTTCACTTTTGTAGCCCAGGCTGGTCTCGAACTCGCACTGATCCTCCTGCCTCAGCCTCCCGAGTGCTGGGATTACAGGCATGCGCCACCACGCCCGGCTGAGAGAGAGCTTCTTACACAGAGTGATCACCCCACATGTTATGTTGT
>PVJA010024897.1:13510-31426 GCA_004027025.1 Myocastor coypus
AAAAAAAAAAAAAAAAAAAAAAAAAAAAGAAAAAGATGGTCAATTTGTGTCTTGAACTTTCCTGTTTTTAAAATGGAAAGTGCTGGGGCCCGGCGGGATGGCTCAGTGGTCTAAAGCGCCTGCTTGGGGAAGCTTGGGCAGCTTCAGGGACTGCGGTTCGATCCCTGGCACCACATGCTGCGCCAGCCCTGCCCTTGGGGCGGGCTGAGCCAGCCATGAAAATGAGTGAATAAACAAACAAAGGTTCTGAAACAATAAATAAATAAATAAATAATTAAAAAAAAATAAAATGGAAAGTGCTGTTTTGGGAAATTGGGGTACTTTGATTACCAAAGGAGGGAGAGCTGGGGAGATAAACTGTTTTTTTTTTTTTTTTTTTTTTGGCTTTTTGAGACAGGGTCTCACTGTGCAGTTCAGGCTGGCTTTGAGCTCACTTTTGTAGCCCAGGCTGGTCTCGAACTCGCAGCAATCCTCCTGCCTCAGCCTCCCAAGTGCTGGGATTACAGGCGTGAGCCACCACGCCCGGCTTGGGGAGATAAACTTTTTATCAGGCAGTCTATTACCTGTGTATTCCCTCTGTCAAGAATAAAATCTCCCTGCCTCGGTTACTCTTGTCTCATTACTGGAACAAATACCTGAGAGTCAAAATGAAGGCAAGGTTTGTTTAGCTCACAGTTACTGGAGGTTTCAGTCCATACTCAGCTGCCTCTATGGCACATGGCAGAGAGGAACCTTTCTTGGCAGCAGCAAAGAATAAGAGAGCAGAGGGGAGTGAGGGGCTCTGGCACGTATCTAGCCTCTCATCCTTCCTTACATTGTAATTCAAATTACCTGCTCCAGCATCCACATCCACAGTAATAAATCACAAACTCCAGAAGCTGCCCTGTGGCCCTGGGACTGCGTGAGGCTTTGGGGGAACAACTAGACGTAAACCACAACACTCCCTAATTTCTTCACAGTTCTCTCTCTCTCTCTCTCTCTCTCTCTCTCTCTCTCTCTCTCTCTGTCTGTCTGTCTCTCTCTCTCTCTCTCTGTCTGTCTGTCTGTCTCTGAGCAGAATACAGTTATTGGAGGGAAAGAAAGGTCCTGTCCCAGAAGGATAGGAGGGGGGTCCCGAGTGGGTTGTTCCCCAGGAAGCTATCTCTTCCAGGGACTTTTATAGAAGAAAACCATGTGGTGAGGTGGGTCTGAAGTGGTAGAGAAGACATGGGAACTTGCTTGGGTGGGCATGAGGTAGGACAAAACTATTGTCAACCAATGAGATTACAAGCACCATTGCTCAAGTAAAATTGATTAAATCCAGTACCAAATGGGAAAGCAAGTCATGTAGCAAGTGAGCATGAATACCAAATAAGGTCTCTGCCTGTTGAGTTTGCGCTAGTGACTCTTTTAGGCTGTTTCAAGGTGATTGATACTTATCTTGCATATCAATACCTGATGCTCATCCTTAGGGAAGTATGTGGCTGCATTTGTTTATTCTTGTCTTGAGATGTGACCCACAGCAGAGGAGTGTCTATCTATAGTTGTAAAGTCACCTTGTCTTACATCTTGTCTCCTTAAGGGCCTCACCCTAACTGACTATAATATTTCTACCTAATTTAGCTGTCTACAACATTCCTCCCTCTGAAGAAGTAACCTGAACTGCCGTGAGGGAACCATGGGTAATGACTGCTCTGGCTTCTCCAGGCTTTCTGAAAGGGGTCATAGTTGTGAACCCGCAGTTAGAGATACTCTCCAGAGGTTCTATCTGAAGGCTCTCAATAGACACCAGGCATTTTTACCTTGGATAGATAGAATTGCTTTAAATCTGGAGAAGACAACACCAAAGAAACTATTAAACATACATGGGCTGAATGATAGCATCAGCAAGATAATTAGGAATAGTCCTATTTTTCACCAAGTAAATAGTAATGACTTTAACAAAGATGATAAAACATGAACAATTATGAGCAATGGGCAAAGTCATACCAACATCTGAAGCATGGCAATTTTTACCTAAACGAGTCCCAATTCAGAAATTATAAAAGAAAAGCAAACTCATACCTCTGTCCAGTGATCTCAGTGGGAAACTCCAAATATTTTTTTTTTTTTTTTGTCTTTTTGAGACAGGGTCTCACTATGCAGCTCAGCCTGGCCTTGAGCTCACTTTTGTAGCCCAGGCTGGTCTCGAACTTGCACCGATCCTCCTGCCTCAGCCTCCCGAGTGCTGGGATTACAGGCGTGCGCCACCACGCCCGGCTAGGGAAACTCCAAATATTACAGTGAAAAAAAAAAAAAGATCTCCGGTGGATGACCTCCAAATGTTATAGGGAAAACTGGAACTCCTGACTTGCAAAGTACCTGTGACAAGTTCGTGTTCTCTAAAATCAAAGAATGAATTTTATGAACAAAAGTTATGAGCAGAATAGATTTATTGGGAGAAAGAAAGCTCTTGAGAGGGACAGGAAGGGGTTCCCAAGCAGGTGTTCCCCCTGCTCATAGTCTTTCAAGTCTCTCCTAAGGGCTTTTAGAGTAGGTAGGTTACCTGGGTCTCAGTATTCAGTGTATGCCAGCATCATATGGATTACACTGCACTGACTGCCCGTCTAACCCGGAGGCAGTGTGGCGTGCCCCTGCTTGAACGATGGAGTCCCAGAGAGGCTTTCTATACACACAGTGCCCTATGCTCAGGCCTCAGGAAGCAGCATTTACAGAAGCAGCACAGCTCTTCAGCCAGGACTGAGACCATCTGCACAGCAAGAGTAAGATGTGAATGTCAAAACCAGATCAGTCCAGCTTCAAATACTGTTTCTGATTACTTGGGTTTATTTCAGAGCTGTTTGTGGATATACTATGTGCTAGATGTGGCACTAGGTTGTTAAATATTTAGTACCGCAAATGAAAAAACCCATGTCATTTGGAACATGTGCAGGGTAGCTATTAAAGAATTGTAAAAGTGGAATTAGGAACTTTTAACAAATGGTTACAGATATATTTGTACAAGCATATTACTCAGTGAAAAAATTGCTTTATAATCATGTAATATGCTGCGTGCCTTTGCTGTCAAGATAGACAGATGAAGAGCTGGGAGTGGTGGTCCACAGCTTTGATCCCAACACTTGGGAAACTGAGGCAGGAGGATTGTTAGGAGTTTAAGGTCAGCGTGAGTTACAAAGAAGACCCTGCCTCGAGAATCACTAGGAGTGCGATCTACATAGTGAGACCCTGTATATCCTATAGACCCTATCCTAAATTCATTAAAAAAAAAGAGACCTTGCCTCGAAAAACAAAATGACAGAAATGAAAGTTTATATTATTAAGATGGTTTAGTTTTTTTGTCTTTGAGACAGGGTCTTGATATGCAGTTCTGGCTGGCTTAAGATGGTTTAGTTTTGAATTTAGGTATTAGGATTGAGAGACTCATCTCACATTTAAGCAATTAGAAATTAATATATACTTGCTAGAACTTTTGGCCATGGTGGCAGGGGAGGGATGGAGGTGCTGTACTGAGAATTGAGCCTAGAATTGGTATACCATCTGTCCTTTTAATTTTATTTTTCTGTGGAACCAGGGATCAAATTCAGGATCTTGCATTAGCCAGGCATGCACTTGCGCCTCTGAGCTATCTCCCCAGCCTCTGTCTTTTTAATTTTAATTAATTAAAAAAATTGTTTTGAGACAGGGTCCTAACTGTGCGGTTCAGGCTGACTTTGAATTTAATATGCAGCTGAGGGTACCTTTGACTTTAGTGATCTTCCTGTGTCAGCCTCTCAAGTATTGGGATTATAGGTGTGTAGCACCATGCCTGGCTTGGTTTTTTCGAGATGAGAGTCTCTCACTGTTGCTGAGGTTGATCTCAAACTCTTGAGTTCCAGTGACCCTTCCTCTAGAGCTTTCAAAGTAGTTGGTACTATAGACATGTGCTCCCTGGCTTGGCTTCTTTTTTGTTTGTGTGTGTGTTGAGGGGGTGTCCTGGAGACTAAATTGAGGGCTTTCATTTTGAGCTACAGCTCCAGCCTTCTTAACGTCTCCCCCCCCCCCCCCCTTTATTTTTAACTTTGAGACAGTCAAGTTAAATTATACAGGATAGGTTCAAGCTTGTAGCTCTCCTACCTGAGACTGTTAGATTTCTGGGATCACAGGTGTGTGTGCCAGGGTGTCAGGCTTGTTTCTGTTTCTTAAACAGTCTTTTGTCCCAATGGTTTCCTCAGCCTGCAGTACTGGTTCCTGGAGATTTATTACTTCATGGTGTTGCTCACTTCCTTACCTAGGAGCCCAGCCCTTCTCTGACAAGCTGTTTTAGTGTTGTTTCCAGTACCCTTTCTTGTTCACATTCTCAGTCCTTCCTGTCTGATGCTGCCCTTCCCTTTGTATTTAGCACCCTGGATGTGCTGTATAGAGGGTTATGGAATCTGTTATTGTTTCATCCTGCAAACTGTAGGATTCTCAAAGCTAGGAGTCTTTTTTATGTCATTCACTGATAAATTCCAAGCTCTTAGAAGAGGGCCTTTTTTAAAACAACAACAACAACAACAACAACAACAACAACAACATGTTTTTAAATGAATAAATCATCTGGCACACAGTAGGCCAAGTAAGTTTCTTTCCTCTCCTCTCCTCTCCTCTCCTCTCCTCTCCTCTCCTCTCCTCTTTCTTTCTTTCTTTCTTTCTTTCTTTCTTTCTTTCTTTCTTTCTTTCTTTGTATTTAGTATAGGGTCTATAGGGTCTCACTGCACAGATCCGACTTGTGATGATCCTTCTGTTTTCAGCCTCTCAAGCGCTGGGATTACAGGTGCCACCATGCCACTATGCCCAGTCTCAGTCACTGTCTCAACATGTCGGCACACTGGGGACAGGCACTTTAGTCCGTTGAACTATCTGGCCGGCCCCCAAATAAGTTTCTTTAATCAGTGAATAACTTAATAAAGATTTGGTTATAAGCCGGGCTGTGGTGGCACATAGCACACGCCCATAGTTGCAGCACTTGGGAGGCTGAGGCAGAATTGGTGTGAGTTCAAGACCAGCCTGGGCTACAAAAAGTGAACTCAAGGCCAGCATAATGCATAATTAACTGCATAATGAGACCCTGTTTCAAAAAGAACAAAAAAAGGAACAAAAAAGATTTGGTTGTAAAATATGTTCTATCCTGTGAAGTGGCTTGATGTGGTGCTGAAGTGTAATTTATAAGTAAATAGCTCTGTGTGTGAAATATAGCAGAATTATGTGGAGGGCCAAAAAATGGCATTGAGAAGGATGTGATTAGCTGTACTTAGGAGGCAGTAGACATGTGAGCTTTTTTTTTCTTTCTTTCTTTCTTTTTTTTTTTTTTTCGTGTTGCAAACTGGCACTTTTTAATCCATGAGCTATTGCCAGGACTAGTTTTACAGTCTAGAGAAAAGACAAATGAGGAAAGGGCTTTGGATATAATTACTGTAGAAATGCTTTCCTTGATAGACGTGTGTCTTACCTATGTAGAATTAAGGAAATGACGAATCTCTATCATTTAACCCTTCATGTCAGCTAAATTGCTATTTCAGTCACTTCTTTAGTTTTGTTGTAGTAAGTATGTAATATGCATTGGAAATGTGCTAACAGTTCTCTTTTGATTCTAATACACTTTGAGCCCCATTGCATATTAAAATTTTAAGGTCACAGGTTTGGAACAAGAAGAATCCTTTAAAGGTGGATCACTGCTGCAGCAGAATCACTAGGAACGCTTAGCGCCCAGTGTCCTGACTTGGTAGCTCAGCTGCTGTGTGGCTCCAGTGCACTCTCCATCAGGAGCAGGGAAAGGGGAGAGGAGGGACAGAGGGCCTGTGGCCTTGCTGCTGAGATGGCCGCTGCCCTTTGTAGTAGTGCTGTGTCTGCAGAATACTCCCCACTGCCATAGAAATCACACTGACACTAGGTAGCAAGAGTGAAGAGCAGGACGCTGAGTCGGGTGATTTACTGATCTCCCTGGTAGGTGGGTCAGCCTGGGCTGATTGCTTTAACCAGGCTCTTACAATAAACCCCTGATAGAGCCCTTGATTTCAGTGTTCCTAAATACCCATATTTATTGGGCATTTCTTGTGGGTGGGACACTGTGATAGGACTTCACTGGCATTGCTTGGTATCCTCATCCTGCTGACTTTGTGCAGCAGGTAAAAAGATAGCATACAGGGACCTAGAGGTGACTGTAGGTTGTGACTGAGGTTAGTGATGGCAGAAAGGGACACTGGCTACCTAGCTCCGAGTCTTGAGTCTTGCACCACTAGCCAGATGGCCAGAAAGTGGGAAGTTTAGAGCTGGAATACTAGGGGCTGCCTCTTTAGGGAGCTGTGTGGATTGGAGGTGCTGTTCAGCAAATGAGCACTTGCATAGAATTTGTGAAGTCCTGGATTTGATCTCTCCCACAGGGAGAAAGCGTACCCTGAAAAATACCTGTGAGGGTTTACTCCAAGAACAACCACAAAATTTCAGCTAGCTGGTGCCTTGCTTCATGTCAGTGATCCATTGAGCTCAAACTGTTTCTTTTTTTCTTATGAAATAGGAGGCGTGCCAGGCATGCTTGTAACCCAAGCCCTCTAGGAGGCCAAGACAGAAACACCAGGCAGGAGAATTGTAAACTCAAGCCCATTCTGAGCAATTCAGTGATTTAGCAAACAGGAACTCTGCCTCAGTTTGAGTGGACACTGACAAGCAGGAGGAAGAGGAGGAGGAGGAGGCCAGCAAGTTTTAGAGTTTTTGGGAGTTTACACTGAAGATTCAGCATTGGCTAAGACAAGCTGATTCTTTCTTGTGGTGCACTTGCTCTTGTTCTTCCTCTCATAGGGAGGTGTGTACAAGGGCAGCTCTGGAGAAACAGGTTTTTTTCTTGAAGTTGCACGCACGTATGGTCTTGTGTGTTAACCACTCTTTACAACTGTGTTTACTATTGAAACTGGAAATACAGACTTTGCTTATAGTTTAGCCAGCTTTTCTGGTAGCACTTTCCTGTAAATGGATTATTTTTAGTTTGAATTTTTCTTTCCAAACTTTCAGTTAGTCTTTATGACCATAACATTTACAGTTGTTACACCATGGTTTGTTCAGAGACGTTGGAAATGTCCACTCATACTTGAGGCCCGAAAAGCAAATCTCTAAACTATTAAGGTAACACTGAGTTTAATGTGAAAGCAGTGCAGCCAAATAAGATTTTTTTTTTGTTTTTTTTTTCCAAATAAGATTTTTGATAAATCAGAAAAAATGACAATGTGCATATCGCACAGGAAAGAAAAGTTTACTTTAAAATAGCACTGATTACCCAAAAATGTAAATGCTGATCATTTCTGAGTCTTAACTCTGGGAAGTATCATGGACTTCACACTCTGTGTGTGTGTGGTACCAGGGATTGAACTAGACCTTGTACTTCCCAGGCAAGCAGTTATTCTGCTGAGCTATTTCCCTGGCCCTCAAAATATACTTTTCCTTTTAAGGTACTACTTAAAAATTATGATAATAGGGGTGGGACAGCAGCAGTGAGACTTAACTGCAGCAATGAGAGTTGGCTCACAATTATTCTCTCATCTGACACTGCCCTTGAATTTTTGATTACCAAGAAAGGAAATCTTGCCGGGCGTGGTGGTGCATGCCTGTAATCCCAGCACTCAGGAGGATCGGTGTGAGTTCGAGACCAGCCTGGGCTACAAAAGTGAGCTCAAGGCCAGCCTGAACTGCATAGCAAGACCCTGTCTCAAAAAGACAAAAAAAAAAAAAAAAAGAAAGGAAATCTTAAGGTAAATACTCTTAACATACACAGCAAACCTGACTAGAAATGAATGCTACGTGGCGTTTAGCTCTGGGTCAGTTAATGATGTTGCAGCAATGCTTGTGTTGTCTTCTACTACATGTTTATGTAAGTTAAAAAAAAAACAAAAAACTAAAGTAGATCTACTATAAAACAATTAAGAGCTAATTTAAAATTCTAATATATGTTCTTTTTGGCAAAAGGAAAGCATGTGCTTAGAAAATTTTGTGTTTTTTTAAAGTAAATTGTAGAGGTGACTGAAGACTCCTGATCTTAACAAATGTGTGTTACAAACTAACACTAGATGTTACACAAGAACGGTTTTAAAATATGAAATGCTGCATGAATTTGCATGTCATCCTTGTACAGGACGGTGCTGATCTTCTCTGTATCATTCCAATTTTAGTACATGTGCTGCCAAAGTGAGCACTACTTGGAATTTTGCTGTAAGTTTTCTCAGTACCTAATTGACTCTTCAGTCACACTCTCACTGCCCATGTCAGCATTTCCATGGATACCAGACACATGTAGCACACAGGCACAGTAGCATTTTTGGTGTGAATTACTGGACTCTGTTGATTGCTTTAATACTGAAAATGGGAGCCATTCTGGTTACCTTCCAGTCCTCTGATGGAAGAAATCTAAGGGAGTCTATGTCTTTCTCCATTCAGAGTTTAGCCTAATAGCTCTTGATGGTCATTGCAAACTCATTCATCTGAAATGTAACAAATTGCAAGTGAAATAGGTATCCTGGTATTTGTCTTGCTGCTGCCTAATCATACTTCTGTCTGAGTCACCTGATACTTTTAAAGCATCATCTCTAAAATGTTTTTGTGTCCTAATTTGACACTTTATATATTTAATTCTAACCTGAACTAAAACAAAATTTGTCTTGTGAGAATCTGCTAGGTGAAGTTTAATTTAGGTCTTCTGAGAGGGTTGTTGTTGTTGTTGTTATTATTATTATTATTTTTGTCTTTTTGAGACAGGGTTTCACTATGTAGTTCAGGCTGGCCTTGAGCTCACTTTTGTAGCCCAGGCTGGTCTGAAACTTACACCAATCCTCCTGCCTCAGCCTCCCAAATGCTGGGATTACAGGTGTGTGCCACCATACCCGGCTTCAGTAAATATTTAAATTTAAGAAATTATGCCAATAAAAGACGTTGTTATTAATTCCCCCCAAATGCTCCTCTTCTCTTTGAACACTTAGCATTATTGTTCCTGCTACTTTCTGAAATAGTTTGGAAAATTCTCTTGCATAAAAATGTCCTTAATTGTACTGCCATGTTTGCTTTAATGTCCTGAATGGATGCTAAATGGTTACTTTGCATAGTACTTTTGACTTTGGAGAAGAGCAAGAAGTCACATGTTGCCAGATCTTGTGAATATGGTGGATGAGTTTAATGTTTCTAGACCAGTATGCTCTTAATTTCTGTACAGTATCAACTCAGCATGGTAATTTTTCTGTTTCAGGCATTACTTACCAAGTTTACCCAGTGCAAGATGAGAATTTAGTTTTTATGCTACCTGCTTTCTCCTTTCCATCTTCCTACTTCCATCAAAATTTATGCTTTAGCCAATATTGAATGTAATGTTCTAATAGGAATCTCTCTCTCTCTCTCTCCCTCTCTCTCTCTCTCTCTCTCTCGCTCTCTCGCTCCCTCTCTCCATATATATGTATATATATATATATATATGTCTATATATATCTGAAATGAATTTACAGTGATTCAGTTCTGTTCTGTAATTTGGTTTCTTTCCTGGAATTAATAGATTCCTGTTTTTTTCTTTGCTTAGTTTTGTATACTTAAAGCCAGCTTGAACTAAATATATATAGCAAGACCCAGTTTCAATCTCTCCTTCAAAAAATATTTTAAAGTATTATTCTGTTGTGTTCCAGTTTTCAGGAAAAAGGTCTTAGAACTGCACATTGTACATTGAATAGAAAGTCAAAAAGAGCCTCTTAGGGGCCTGGCGGGATGGCTCAGTGGTCTAAAGCGCCTGCTTCGGAAAGCTTAGGTGGCTGCAGGGACTGCGGTTCAATCCCCGGCACCACATGCTGCGCCAGCCCTGCCCTTGGGGCAGGCTGAGCTGGCCATAAAAATAAATAAATAAAACAAAAGTTCTGAAACAAGAGAAAAAAAAAAAATTCTTCAAAAAAAAAAAAAGAAAAGAGCCTCTTAGGTTTGTTAATCACGTTATACAGTTGTGTAGAACCACATAGAAGATGATCGGGTCCAAGGAGTACTCTTTCCTCTCTGTGTTAGGTGTGGTATTTCAGTCTTCTGGAAGGCAGCTGCAGAGGCACATATATTGTTACTGCTATTACTCTTAGTGTGATATGGGCATTTCAACCAAGGCCTTCACATGCCCTGCTTCTGAGCACTGTCTTAGTCCTTTTTATTTCATTTATTTTGTGACAGCATCTTGAAGCACCTACCTTGTTTTCAAGCTTGAGACTCTCTTGCCTCAAGAGAGTGCCACGTCACATGGCTTTTCTCCACATACCTCAGGGTAAGTGGTAAAATTTTTGTTATAATAGCCCATTGTATTTTAGAGCATACATGAAGTAGCAACCTTCATACTTAGGCTATTTTTTGAGGGGGGTGGCTGACAACTAAACCTAGAGTCTCTCACACATACACCCTATCAAGTGACATATGAGAGCTAAAATGCTTGCACTTACTTGGTTTGCAGTCTTCATAGTACAACATGTAATTCCAGATGAAGTGGCGAATTAGCTGTTTTTATAGTTGAAATTGACTGATCAGTTGATTGATTGATTGATTGATCGATTGACTGACATAGGATCTTGACACCTCAGACTTCTATAATTCTCCCAGTGCAGCCTTCTGCGTGCTGGGATTTTAGGCCTGTGACACCATACCCAGAAAAAAAAAGCATTATTTTTGGTTGCCTCCATAAGATTAGGAGTAGAAACACTAAATTACCTGTTTTGAGATGAAATATCCTTGATGTTGGATAAGTTATGAGCATGCTTAACATATGCATTTGTTTCCTTGAAAGCAGAAACTGAGGGGTCCGGGAAATGCTCGGCAATCTAAGCACCTGCCTGGCAAGCGTGAGGATCTGGATTTGATGTCTGACACCACGTGCCATGCTGGCCTGGGAACCCCGGGAATGTTGTGCTGGCTCCAAAACAGGCTGTGATGGTGCCTGCCTGTAATCCAGCAGTGCTGGGGAAGCTGAGACAGGAAGATCACCATGAGTCTGATTGGTGTAGTGAGATCCTGTACCAAATAAATAAAAGATTAAAACAAAACAAAACAGCCAGGCGTGGTGGCGCACGCCTGTAATCCCAGCACTCGGGAGGCTGAGGCAGGAGGATTGGTGTGAGTTCGAGACCAGCCTGGGCTACAAAAGTGAGCTTAGGACCAGCCTCAACTGCATAGTGAGACCCTGTCTCAAAAAGACAAAAAACAAAAAACCCAAAACAAAACAAAACAGAAATTGAGCTGTGTGTGGCTGTACGTGGCTGTATACTCAGCACTCTGAGAGGGAGGCAAAAAGTTGCCAATTCCAGCTCAGCCTGGGCACTTTATCATCATTGTAAGACAGCCTCAAAATAAAGAATAAAGTGGAGTTGGGATATAGCTCAGTGAGAGTGCTTTGCATTCAATCCCCAGGATGGGGAAGGGAGGCCACTATTTTTTTGAGGATAATTTTTTTTAAAAGGCAATCTGTGTGTATTATTTACTTGTGAGAATTTATACATTTCAGGCTGCACCTGGTGGTGCACACCTGTGATCACAGCACTCTGGAGGCTGAGGATCCCTTTAAGTTTTAGGTCAGCACAGGCCACAAAGTGAGTTCAAGCCCAGCCTGAACTGCATAGGGAAACCTCTTCTCAAAAAGACAAAAAAAGAAAAAAGAAATTTACATTCCAGGAAGTTGTTAGTATTATGTATGATCACAATGATTAATATTGCTGTAATCATTAAAAATGAGAGTGTGTGCATAAAATGGCAAGTATCGTACTTTATTGATTCTTAAACTCAAGGCTAGAAAGGGAGGCCTTCTTAGTGTGTGTTTTCTTCAGCTTTTCTCATGAAGGACAAGTTGCTCCTTGTCCAGTTATTGAATTAGCTCCTATGAGTTTTGAAGGGTATTTTGCATATTTATGATTCAGATTCTATAATGTCTTATTTTAGAATAGTAACTTTTTCTGGGTATTTGGCTGCCATTTTGACCATTTTCCCAGTGGATAAAATAAAACAATCCTTGGCTGGAAAGTCTTCTGTTGTCCTTGACTACAGACTGCATCTGTGAAGCTTAGACTGTTAAACATTTTCTGAAACTTATAATACAACTTCCTGTTTTTAAAGCTCTTCTGACCTTCCTGAGAAAAAGACCAGTGTAGCTGTGGTCACATCCTGTGGTTATTTTCACTTAAAAGTAGTATTGCATTCTTTTAAAGTACTTAAGTATTATAAAATGTGATTAATGTTCCAAAAAATGTAAATAGCACAGGATTCATGTCTGATCTTTTCTACGCCTTCAATAAAAATCGAATAGAATCAGGTCAGCCTTTAATGTCCTCTGTTTGTTCAGCAGTGAGTACAATAGGAATGTCAGGAAAATCTCACATTAAAGGACCTGCCCTGTTCTGAGGAGACTGTAAAGCATTTGGCAGTCATTTCCTTTCACTTGTGAGAATGAACATGCTTTACATTATAATCGTTTAAACAGACTAGAAGCAGCTGATAGCGCTTTCCTTTTTTATTGTAGATTTAGCTTGCTCTGAAGATTGGAAGGGATAACTAGTGTTCAGATTTTATTGTTAGAACTAATCAGATGATATAAACATTTGAAATAAGCCTGAGTCTTCTTTTGTACTAAATTTTATTTCTTCAAGCCTAAATATTTGCTCTATCTGGTCAATTAAAATTAAACTCTAGAAGTGAATGCTCAGCATTTATCTTAATGACAACCTTACTGCTAAATCCCTTTGCTCCAAAACAACAGACAAAAACCACCCTGTACTGTTTAGGTTGAACATTTTTGAATCTGTGGCTTTTGATTTTTGCCTTAGCCAATGATTACATCAGGCTTGAATACATACTTTGAACTAGAATCTTTTGAGATTTAGAGAAGCAGTTTGTTTTTAGGCAGAAATTTATAAGATCAGTAATTTTACCTTTCTTGAAACTACCAATAATATTCTTTTAAACTTTGAAAGATTTAAATGCACATTTTGTCCTAAAAAGGTATATGATTTAATTTAATTTAATTTAATTTATTTATTTATTTATTTATTTATTTATTTATTTATTTATTTATTTATTTATTTATTTATTTATTTGTCTTTTGGAGACAGGGTCTCACTATGCAGTTGAGGCTGCCCTTGAGCTCACTTTTGTAGCCCAGGCTGGTCTCGAACTCACACCGATCCTCCTGCCTCAGCCTCCCGAGTGCTGGGATTACAGGCGTGCACCACCTCGCCCGGTTTGTGATTTTATTTTAAAATTACCTATTGGAGGCATGATACTGTAACGATTTTTGATAGAATTATCACATTTGGCATTCTGAGTTGTCTGAAGCTTGCTTCCAACTTGCCTGGGTCTCCTGGCTGGCTTTGTCATGCGTTTTAAGCTCAAGGCAGATGAGACTGTCATTCTAAACATTATCAGGGTTTGAGACCCTCCACAAAACTGTGCATTTAATCTGTAACACTTTCCATTTTTCCCAAATGAGAAACCTTTCTCTTAATTGCATTGTTTCATTGTGAAGTATTTTTCCATTATAACTTCATAATTTGTTCTAAACACTCCTTAGACTGCCATCTGAGATTTGAAGTAGAGATGAGAAAGTCCTTAAAAATAATTTAAAAGCACATGCTATCTAGAGAATACTACCCCCACCCCCTTTTAGGCTTTTTTCCATGTCCTTTATGAAAATGATTCATGTTAGCTGCTTTTGAAGGTAGGTAACTTATCACCTACACCTTAGTTCACAAGTCTTACATGTAAATTAAGGTCAGGCCTATACTAATGTGATTTTTAGAAATAATTTACCCAATTAACTATGCATTCATTTATGGCATTCATTTTCATATGATCAAACTTGTATCACTAGAGTCCTATCTACATAGTGCTACCCTGTACTAAATACATTTTTTAAAAAAAGTTGGACATTAATTAAAATACTTTGTTTTACCCATCTCAACACAGTCCCCAAATACATATATATTTAAGAGTAATAAGCTGCTACTAAGTATTAGGGAAGAACTATTTTATTTGGTTTAGGATGATTTGAGATTGTCTGTAAAATAAGACTGGTGCAACTCACAGGGTGTTTGCAAATGTGGGTTTGATGCTAAGAGGCTGTGCTGGAAAAATAAAATTTTTGAATTGTGAACATGAAGTTGCTTGAGGGCCCGGCGGGATGGCTCAGTGGTCTAAAGCGCCTGCTTGGGAAAGCTTGGGCGGCTTCTGGGACCGCGGTTCAATCCCCGGCACCACATGCTGCGCCTGCCCTGCCCTCGGGGTGGGCTGAGCCAGCCATAAAAATAAGTGAATAAACAAATAAAGGTTCTGAAGCAAGAAAAAAAAAAAAAAAAAAGAAGTTGCTTGAGAGTGAATGTCTTCATTCAGGAGAGATTCCAGAGTGTGCTAAGATGAGGCTAGACTTCTACAGGACTACTTCTGTTTAGGTTCATTCAAAAGAAGTAGAGAATGGCCAGAAAGGTAGGAGGTCCAGGATGGTGCTGCAGATTCCAGAAGCACACAAGTATAGGAATAGGACTCACTATTGTTAAGAGGCCCAGGTTTTTGGTAAACATTTTGGTTAAGTCTCTCTTGAGCGTGGGACTTGGGATATAGCTCAGTGACATAAGTGCGTGCCTGGCAAGTGCAAGGTCCTGAGTTCAACTCCATACTCCTCCAGCCCCTCCCAAATAAAGAAGTCTCTCTAGAGAGTGGTTAGCCATTGAACTAGTGAATCAGACACTATAGATAATCATACATGTGGAAATTTGCACATAAGTTTGTTGTAACATATAAGACTAAAAAAATGTGGCAGCACTTTCAATTAGGGAGGTTTTCATAGTTACACTACCTCCAAGTTAGAACTCTGTGCAGCTCTATGTAGGAGTGGGTGGTTCACAGTGTGGGGTAAAGTTAGAGAGACTAATTGCTTGATAATGTGAGGAGTAGGATTTTATTTTCCTGAAATGCAAAACAACCAAATAAGCCTTCAGAAAAATGAGTATGTGTGGTCTTAGGTTCGTGTGCTTTTTTTTTTTTTCCCTTGTTTCAGAACCTTTATTTGTTTATTCACTTATTTTTATGGCCGGCTCAGCCCGAGCCCTGAGGGCAGGGCTGGCACAGCCTGTGGTGCTGGGGATCAAACTGCAGTCCCTGAAGCCGCCCAAGCCTTCCCAAGCAGGCGCTCCAGATGGAGCCATCCTGCCGGCCCCTGGTTCGTGTTCTTGTGTGTATACAGATGTTCTAGAAGAGAGTTGTGGGAAATTTCAGTCCATTAGCTGAAATTGTTTGGGTGTTCAGTAGGTATATACTTCATATCATTCTAAGAAACATCTCAGAGAGTTGCTTTATATTTTTTTCTTCTTTTTTAGTTTTTTTTTTTTTTTCGTGGAAATTAAAGAGCTGCTGTCTTTTTTTTTTAAAACATGATAATAGTACATTCCCAATAATTGATACAATGCATATCATTGTCCTCACAGTAGTTATACAGAGCACAGGGTGTAGACATGATAATTTTTCTAATCAATGTTGGTGGTACAAAAAATTTCTTCTCATTGAATTAAGAGAAAGTAGTTGTATACATAGTCCAGTATTCCATAATCAAAATGGATTACTGACAGACTGGCAATGTCACAGGCTGTTGATTTAAATCTTTAACAGTTCAGCATACCAGTCTAACTTTATGTTTTATGCCTCATGGTTAAACTTTTTTGCTGGGTGGTTAAGGGAAAGTTAAAGCAAGACCTGTATAACAGAACATGTAAGTTTTGTATCTCTCATGGTCCATCAAATTCCTTCAGGATTTACTTTGAAACCATGTACAATGCTTTGTAGCACTGTTGTGGGTGTCAGACATCTGGATGAGTCCTGGCCATTGCTTGACCAGTTTGCTCTCTGTGAAAGCCTGGGAGAATGTTTTCTCTCTAGGTGACTCTCTTTAGGCCAGTGGTTCTCAACTTTTCTAATGCCATGACCCCGCAATATAGTTCCTCATGTTGTGGTGACCCCAAACCAAAAAATAATTTTTGTGGCTACTTCAAAACTGTAATTTTGCTACAGTTATGATTTGGAATGACTTTAGGCGACCCCTGTGTTTTGGTCATTTGGGGGGACACCCCCCCCCCCCCCCGTTGCGACCCACAGGTTGAGAACCGCTGCTTTAGGCACACTATACATCATCTGACCCTTTCCTCTGTGGTCCCATAATCTTCTTGAACAGAAAAATTGGGAGACCACTGAGTTATAGGATGTTACAGCAGAGGTTCTCTTTATGTCCTGAGTCCTCACTGACTTCGAAGGACTAGGGCCAAAATATTGGCAATCCTTGTAGCCTTTCTTTTTCTCTAATTTTTGGTCGGTAAATTTACATTCTTAACCCTCCAGAAGAGAAGCTTCTTAATACTATTACTCTATAACATAGGTAGTTGAGCTTAACATCACTGTCTTTCTGAGTATCAAACATCTTACACTTGGAATTGGTATTTTTGATCAATCATTGATATTCTAATAAATCCCTATACAATGTGATAAAAGCAGTTACACATTTTTACACAGACACTTAGAAATATAAGTATATATAAAATTGTAGCTGGTCAAACCTACAGCATTTCTTCTAGTCTCTTACTCTCATTTAATACCCTTTTTATTTTCTTGTAAACCAATCATTTACTGAGAGTATAGCAGTAACTGAAATTACGTTAGAAGCAGCACAAACGTAAAAGACAAGAATGACAGGCATTCCAAGCATAATTTTAATGTTACCAATGCTATTCTTAGTGTGAAAAATATTTTGGTGGTTCTAGGACCATTATGTAATACGTCCTGTATATAAGTGCATGGCTTTGCTCCTGCCATGTTTCCTATCTTTTCTATTTGTAATCACTTTGTTGTTTAATGCTTAAGTCCTTGGTTTGCATTCAGCTCTGTTATGCCTTTCTATTTTTATTTAGTCTTCTGAGTTCTTACACTAGGGAGACTATATAATATTTACACATGTAGGTCTGGTTTATTTCATGAGTATTTGTTCAAGATACATCCACTTGTATATGAAGTCTAGTTTATCATTTTTTTTTATAGCTGAGTAATATTCTATTGTATCAAAATACCACATCTTTTCCAACCATTTTTCAGATGATGGGCATTTTGGTTGTTTCTAGGGTTTGGCTATCACAAGTTGTGCTGCTATGAACATAGGTGTACAGATATCACTAAGATATGATGATTTCAGTTCTGGGAAAATTCCCAGTAGGGGGATAGCTAGATTGAATGCAATTTCCAGTTCTAGTTTTTTAAGGAGTCTCCACACTGCTTTCCATAATGGTTGCACCAGTTTGCATTCCCACCAGCAGTGGAGAAGGGTTTCTTTTCCCCACAGCCGCTCCAACTTTGATTTCTTTATGGTAGCCATTCTTTCTGGAGTGAGAAGGTACGTAAATGTTGTTTTGATTTGTATTTCACGAATGGCTAGTGATGTGGAGCAATGTATTTATAGGCTTGTTGAATTTTTCTGTGAAGTGTGTGTTCATCTCAGATGTCCATTTCTGGATCGAATCTTTGAATTTTGGGACCCTAATGTTTTTTAGTTCTTTATAAATTCTAGATAGAAGACCTTTGTCTAAATACTTTGTAATTAAATTTTTTCAAAATTTGTGGGTTGTCTTTTCACTCTGTTGGTAATTTTTTTGGTCTTTTTGAGACAGGGTCTTGCTATGCAGTTCAGGCTGGCCTTGAGCTCACTTTTTGTAGCCCAGGCTGGTCTTGAACTCCCACTAATCCTCCTGCCTCAGCCTCCCAAGTGCTGGGATTACAGGCGTGCGCCACCACGCTCAGCTTCTGTTGGTAATTTCTTTTGACATGAATAAACTTCTCAACCAGAGGAGGTCCTAGTTGTTCATTCTTTCAAGTTTTTTTTTTTTTTTTTTTTTTTTTTTCAGAACCAGGGAT
>PVJA010024898.1:0-31341 GCA_004027025.1 Myocastor coypus
TTTCTTTCTTTCTTTCTTTCTTTCTTTCTTTCTTTCTTTCTTTCTTTCTTTTTTTTCTTTGTGGAGAGAGGTGTACCAGGGATAGAACTCAGGAGGCAGTTATGCTGCTGAGACATATCCCCAGTTTTCATTTGTGTTTCTCATGTTTGTTAAAATTTTTCTTGTGTAGCAAGATACTCTAGCCCTTCAAGGTCAGTGAGAACACAGGACAGAAAAGAACCTGTGCTGTAACAGCATATAACTTAATGGATTCCCAAATTTCCTGTTAAAGGAGATTATGAGGCTGCAGAGGAAAGTGATAGATGATGTACAGTGTGCCTAAGGAGAGTCACCTAGAGAGAAAACAGTCTCTCAGGCTTCCACAGAGAAAAAAATTGGTCAAGCAATATCTGCCACTCATGTAGATGGCTGGCATTGACAAAAGTTCTGAAAAACATAGAGTTAATCCTGAGGGGATTTGACTAACCTTGTCAAACATAAATGTTGCATTTTTTTGTAATATAGGTCTTGCTTTATTTTGGTCTTAACCATCCAGCAGAAAAGTCTGCCTTGATTCAAATATTGATTTTGCCACTTGGAAGCTGGTTATTTTTAGGGAATTTAATGAGCCTTCCAGTGTATTTTCTTCTTCTGAAAAACACATAGGAAATAGTCCTTTTTTCATAACTTTGTCTTAAGTGTTGTATGGATAAAGACACATCAGTATGCAGAATAAAAGGAAGCGTTTAGTGTATATTAACTGCAATCATTATGTACATGCATTAATTGAGGTGGTTATTAATATAGTGTAGTGAGGTGTCATGGCAAGACACCTCTGTTCCTTATTCCTGAAAGGGTCTTAGATAATGACCTGTTCCTAGGTTGTTCTTTAGATTTCATAGCTCTTTTAAGCTAATGTATAACTGGATTTGGATGGTTGTTATAGTGTATTAAGTATCAGCACAGGAAAAAAAAAAAAACAATGGAAAATATCAAATAAATGAATGAGAGGATTTGTTAAATTTTTAGTTTGTGCTTTTAAAGTGGGGATAATTATACCTCATCCCATGCATTTAATGATAAAACATTTGCGCAGAGTCTAATTTTTGTTGATTTTAGTGTAATAGTGATCTTATCTTTATTTCTTGATTTTTGTTTTACTCCTTGATCATTTTTAGCTTACATTAATCACTTCCTAAAATAACTTTAAAATGTAAAAATGGTAATTACATTAGGAAAATATTCAAATAAAGATTTTACAATACGGGCAGACAATAAAGCTCAGCTCACTAAGGGCTTGCTCAGGTAAGTTCAGGGGTCAGGGTTTGATTCCTGGCACCACATGCTGTTCCAGCACCCCCCAGGCACTCTGGACTGGAGATGGAGTCCGGACATGGTGGTGTACACTTGTAATCCCAGCACTAGGGCAGCAGAAACCAGGAGGATCAGTACAATTCTGAGCTCCATAGTGAGACCCTGCATGTGCACACACACACAGACACACACAGACACACACACACACACACACACACACACACAAACTTTTTAAAAAAGATTCTGTAATACGTTTTCTACAGGCAAAGATAACTGGTCAGAATTTAAAATTTGAACATATACACATTTTCAAAGTTAAAATTTAAAAAAATAATTTTTTATTTTTTATATATAAATATAAATTTATATATAAATTTATATATATTTATATATATTTATATATTTATATATTTATATATTTATATATATATATGTATATGTATTTTGTACAGCATTTCATTTAATTTGTGCAGCTTCAGTTTTCAGCCTCTGCAGTGCTGGGATTATAAGTGTGCTGTCACCATGCTTGGGGGTGGGGCTGGAGCGCCATATAGTACTGGGGATTGAACTCCGGTCCCTGAACTTGCCTAAACAGGTCCTTCCTCTGCTGAGCTACTTTGTTGGCCTTGAATTTCTTCTTTCAGTTTGTAAACTTTGAGACACTACACCTCACATTTGGTCTTAAGTAATGCATATGAGGACATATCTATTAAGTTTTCTAAATCTGTCCCTTTTATTCATGGAGAGATACCTCAAAGTTTTTATTATAGGACCAAAATCATAGACAAACTTTTTATGGCATATATGTTTAAAAGGCGAAGCAACTTGAAAACATAAAACAATGATGCACTAAATACTACTAAAAAGAAAATAGCCTTCTGCACAAGCTTTGACATTCCAGAATAGGAAAAAGTATGTCAAATACAATAAGTTGTCTTTGGAAAATACGCTCAATTTCCAGTTATTTGAATGGATTTAAAATATTTACCCTTTTCAGTTCTTTCAGTCTTGATGTGAGGTACATTTAGATGCAGGTGCTTGGGTTGGTGGGCAAAGAGCTGCATGAACTCGGTGGTTATGCAGGGTCATTTCAGTCCAAATGCTGTGAGCCTCACGGTTGCTTCCCATTCCGTAGCCAGCCCAGAAGCCTCTTTTGGGTTTTGACAGATGACCCCTCACGGACCAAATTAACAAAACTTTTAAATGTGAAAATGGTCTCTATTCAGAACTAAGACATGCCTCCAGCAAGTGTCAGGGCACCTCCAGAGTGAGACAGAGGGGAGCACTTTGCCTGCGTCACACCTCCTGAGTATCCTGCTCATGTAACAGAAGTCCTTGGAGTGTGAAGAGCCTAAGAACAGCCTGGCTGATCAATTGTGCCACTGCCCTTTTGTTCTCACTACAAAAAAGACTGCATGACATGGAATTATTCCATGTGGCAGCTGAAGACATGATGTATTTATGACATGTAACAGTGAAATAAGGTGTCCTGTAGTCTGCATCAAGCATTCTTGGGTCTTAATAGAAATCTAAGAACACAAAGTATCCCACAGAGAAATTCCTGTGTTACACACTTCTTTTCCTGCATTTCTTTTTCTTCTTTATTTCTTTCTTCATTTATTTATTTATTTATTTATTTATTTATTTATTTATTTATTAGATTTTTTTTCTTGTTTTGGAAACTTTGTTTGTTTTTATTTACTCATTTTTATGGCCGGCTCAGCCCGCCCCGAGGGCAGGACTGGCACAGCATGTGGTGCCGGGGATCGAGCTGTGGTCCCTGAAGCCACCCTAGCTTTCCCAAGCAGGCGCTTTAGACCACTGAGCCATCCCGCCGGGCCCCTCTTCTTTTTTAAAAAAATGTGTTTGGTGCAGGGTCTCCAGGGTATTCAGGGTCTCACAGTGTAGATCGGACTGATAACCACGCTCCTGTTTTCAGCCTCCCAAGGACTGGGATTACAGGTACACACCACCACACCCAATCTCTTTCCCACATTTCTTGCTAAATATCCATTCCATGGGGTGTGCATGTGTGTGTCAGTGCATGCATATGTATGTGTGTATTTCAATGCCTGACAGAAGAGCTATTAAGCAACTTTAAATTCTTTTACTCCATGCATTGTCAGAGCACCTGCATGGAACATCAGCCATCCTCTCAGAATGTGTCCTGCTGCTCTCCAGAGCACAGTAGAGAAAGAAAATAAGAAACCATTGCATTTATGAGAAAGGTTTTATGATAATGATGTCTGCATTTCCAAAAGCTTATGTATTGTCTTTCATCATGTCTTCAATGAAACCTGTCATTCAGCATATGACATTCTGTTCATAATATTTACATTTTGACAATAGAAACCCTTAGCTTTTTATAGAAAGCTGGCTTGGGTTTCAGAGAAAACCTGGCTGTGAAGATACTACTTTGGGAATTTACAATTTTTCTATTTCAAAATGTTTTCAACTCTCTTTTCACATTTGAAATGGTTTTACTCTCCAGTAAAACTGCCATGCAAAAAATAAAAAAAAAGAATACTTAGACTCATTTGGGAAACAAACATTCAAATAAACAAGAAGAGATCACAAATATGTGTGGGTATGAAAGGACTGCAAATAACAAAATCCACATGCCCAATTTGTAAGCCTGTTTGTATTAGCAAAGAATCACCAAAGTAACTCAAATTTATGCCCCTTCCTCTCCCTTCCTCACCTTCAAACGGGCATCTCTGGCACATGAAGGGACTCTCATTATGTCTCCCACATTGACTTCTTAGGCATTTCCTGTGATTCACTTCCATTGTAAAACTTTGAGGACCCTTTTCGTCTAGAAAAAATGAACAGAGATTAAGCCAGCTCTTTAATTCCGGAATGTCAATTTATAAAGAGTGAACATGATAGTAAAATTTGTCTTTACGAAGATACCTTCCATTAAGACATAAAATAATGTAGATATTGGCAGAAATTTTTAATTTTCTTTCAAAGGAAATTTAATTATTAATAATTCTTATTAGACTTGTTAAATGATAGTATAAGTATTAATTATCCAAGGATACCTGAGATCCCAGGTGGCCATTTTTTATTTTATGTGGCTTGTTTTCAGTAAAAAATGCATAAGACAGCCTGGCGTGGTGGCTCACACCTGTAATCCCAGCACCCGGGAGGCTGAGGCAGGAGGATCGCTGCGAGTTCGAGACCAGCCTGGGCTACAAAAGTGAGCTCAAGGCCAGCCTCAACTGCATAGCGAGACCCTGTCTCAAAAAGACAAAAAAAATGCATAAGATTTACAACTTTGAGCTTTATTAACACTCTAGCATCATAATGACGTTCTAAGTGCCCAAGTTGAAAAAGGATGGACATGTATATTGATTTCTACTTTCCAGTTGGAAGTAGGTTTTCTTATGACTACTCCCTCATGTCTCACTTTGTCACAGGGAGGGATAATAATAAATATACATTTCTATTTGGTTTCATTTTATTTCTTGGGAAATGCATCTGAAGGGATGGATTTAACACTTTCTATCAGCGGCCATAAGGTCAGAGCTATAGTGGTTCAAGGAAATAACAACATAGAAAGGCTTAGGAAAAGTCCAAGTTGACCTGGAGTTGGTTCCAACAAACACAAGTGGTCTCCTAGAAATCCATGTGAGGATGATGCTTCAGAGCTGTCTTGACTTGAGGCTTTTATATCCCAGCACTCACCACTGCTTAGTGACTATAGATTGACTCAATAAGGAAAAGTGTGGCTGAGCAAGGTGGCCTTCAGCAGCTGAGGGTGTGGGGGAAAAGTGGCATAGTAATTAGTCTCCTATAAATAGGAGGTTTGAAGAATGAGTGTGTTAGTCAGCTGTCTATGATTGGATCACTGTTTGAGTGGCTCCAGCCTGTGGCCAGTTGGCTGTGAGGTGGGAACATGATGGAACAGATACTGGTGGGGTAACACTGCTTGCCACGTGGTAGCAGACAGCAGAGTGAGAGCCTTGTGCTCATCGCCTTCCTCTTTCTTCCAATATTGCTGCCTCCAGACCCCGCCCACTGAGTGGAGCTGCCCACATTCAGAGTGGATGCCTTCTTATTTTACTGTCCCACATGCCTGCTATCTCTGGAAAAGTCCAGAGTGTATTTTACTAACTTTTAAAGCATTTCCCGTATCAAGGTGACAAGCTTAACCACCACAATGGGTATCTCAATAATTCTTCATGAATTATGTACATACATACACATGTGTGCAACTCTGTGCACATACATATATATTTTATAAAATCAACTTTATAAAGATTATTTATATTATATAACATGAATTATTTCCAAAAGCAAGGAGGTGAAGGTGATCAAATATAGATACTTCAGGGTGTGCCTTAAATCAGGTGCCCATGGTTTTATTATTAGTCTCTTCTCATTCTCTGGGTTGGCTGTTGCTTAGCTTACAACAGCGCGATGCAGTATTTCATCAGGTCCTCCTGGAAATGATAGATGCGGTTGAGAGACGGCCTAGAAAGAACGTTTCTATCTCTGTATGGAGAATATTAAAAATAATTCATAATGCACTGGCTCCTCAGTCATAGCAACTCTCTTTTGGTGATGTGAATTGGGCTACTTTTGGTCTTTCTAGCATATGCTGGATGTTCTGGGCCCTCAGCTCTTCCTTTTTCCTTGGATTTGAGACTCACAATGACTAACACCATGAATATAATAATTTCTTCACCTATTATGCAGAAAGTATGGGTCTGCCTTAGCAGGTGACAATGGACAATTCAGGCCCACTCCATCACTGAGAGACAGTTTAATTTGTTTTATCACAATCCTTTTGTCTTACCTCTAAATCTTTCCAGATAACCTCTTCACTAATAATTATATCTTTGTAGTCCTCAGACATGCTTTGTTCCTGCCACAAAGGCCAAATGAAAATATGCAGGCATAAGGAATTCTTTGTGTCCTATGGGAGGTCAGGTTTTATTTCCTCACTGAAACCAAAGATGGCATTATAATAGGTTGAATTTCATCTCTGACAAATAGACATAGAATGTCTCATAAGGATATACCTACTAAAGTGAAATGATAATTTGAGGATCATCTGAAATAGTTTTTATATAATCACAATTGTTTGAACAGGTAAACAAAATTGAAATGAATTAAACATGTGATCTGCAGGCAACTTTACAAAATATTAAGGAACTTCAACTTTTCAGAGTTGTAGCCTGTGTTTCAAGTCCTGTTCTACCCATATGGGTTATGTGAGCCCAGGTAAGCTACTGTGCTTTTCTATATTTCAATTTCTAACGAACCAAAACGGAAATAACAAGAGTTTCTACCTGATAAGGTCATTAGAAAGTTTTGGTGAACTGATATAAATGTTTAGAAAATTAATTGTCATATATATACATTAGAAAATATTAGCTAATTTGAACTGTTCTAAGGCAAAATGAACTGTACATTTCACAAGAGTTTCAAGGTCTTTATATGCTTTATAACTATTCAAATTTATTACTTTGAGAATCTCATGGGGAAGCATAGATTAAAATAAACATAGAAAGGTTTCTTTAGTACCTGGAATATATCTCCATCATCATAGAATGCTCACAGCATATAGGGGACAAAAATAACAAGATAAAATGATTTTCCTATGATTACATAACTTCTAAGAGTCAGCTTCCTAAATTTACCTTTGAAGGTAAAGTCATTTTATCAGTTGACCTTTAATAAGTAAAGGCTGAATACAAGGCTATTTATAGACCTTTAATTCTTTGGGCAGAATCAATATATTATCCATCATGCTTATTTCCCTGATTAAAAGAAAAAGAAGGCAGAGAGGAAAGGGAAGGTATCAAATGAAGCTGTTAACTTTAAATGCATTTTATGGCATTATGCCATAGTAAATAATGTATAACTTGGTAAATTAAATACTGTACCTCTTCTAGCATTTGTGTAAAACCAGAGAATGAACTATTATGAGAGCTGCTTGAGATTTCATATGTGTGTTTTCCTACTGCTGTTGTTTGTGAAATTAGCACAATGTGTACCAACTACTTCATATGGCGTACAGAGGGAGAAATGGCATCCTTTCTCCCAGACTTTGCTGGTGGCTTTTGCTTTTGCATGTTAATCATCCACTGCTAGGATGAGGAAATCAGTTATATTTAGGAACTAGATTGCCCCATTCTTACTCCACAGTGGAATTGGCCACTGGCTCCAGGTCGTTGGTAATGTTTCAGTCCTACTTTTCTGTCCTGCTGGCCAGATGCTCATTCTGCGATCAGCCTGCAGCTCCACGGACCAATCCACAGCAATCCTTGGAATGTGGCATCTGAGCAGCAATGACTAGCTCTGCCCATGTTTGCCTGTCACACAATGAAAGAAAGTTTAGATGAACAAGGCAGAAGCTTTTCCTATTCTAGAGCTATCTGAAACTTAGAACATTACATTAGTTCAGGCTATGGCACTGACAATGGCTTTGCTTTCTTCTTACTTAAGCTTACTTAGATTTCTATTATTTTCAACCAAAAGGAGGGCTATAGTCTCTATTAAACAATGTTTTCTCTCTTTGTATCCCTTTACTATTTAGAGGTTGAGCGACTTGGCATTCATGAGAAGAATTAAGCAAGATAAGAGTCATTATAACTATTCTCCAGAATTTTCGCTTCCTCAATAGTGTTAACTTTTTAATGTATTTGATAGAGTCTCACTATGTAGCTCCAACTTATAGTGATCGTCCTGCTTTCAGCCTCCACAGAGCTGGGATGGCAGAGTAGCAGAGTACCATACCCCGACTCCATACAGGGTCAGTGCACCTGGTGGCAGGGGTGGCCCAGCATGTGGTGCCAGGGATCTATCCTGCTCCCTGCATTTGCCTAAGTAGATGCTTAGTCTCAGGAACTATCTCACTGGACCTTGTGGCTTTTGATTGATACTCTTTTCTGCTCCATTCTGTTATGTCTTTAGCTGTGATGTGGAGGCACGTATCTAACTCGTAACGGGGAGGATCACTTTACCTCCTTTTGGCTAGGACCAAAGACATAAAGGAAGGGCATGGGACTGAACACCTTAATAGGGAATATATTTCTTTAAATATCTGTGTATTGAAAATTCTTTTTTAAAAATGTATTTTAGCACAGGTTATTATAGAGTCTCACTGCACAGATCACACTCACAGTAATCTTCCTGTTTCTAACCTCCCCAGTGCTGGGATTGTGGGTTTGGGACACCACACCCAGGTTCACCCATTATCTCAGCCTTCCCTGGGGGTGGCGCCCACATGGCACATCAGGGATGAAACCCTGGTCTCTGTGTCTGCCTAACCAGGCGCTTTAGTCTACTGAGCTGTCTGGCTGACCCTTGAAAGTTCTTGAAGGGCCACTTACATCTTACTAAACATTTGGGCTAAACGATGACAGTTATATCTGTTATGTGACATTTGTTCATTATTTGTGTTTGCATTCAAAAAGTTTCTCTTTTTTACATTGGGAAACTGCAAGGTCATACACTCCTGGGTCTGTTGTGTTTTATGAGACACTGGGTTTGTTCAGGGCTGGAGAGAAGAACGTACCGAGGAGAGCCGAAGATTCCTCTCTAATGATCTGTCCTCTTAAAATCTGTCTTAATTATCCAGCATTTCCTACTCTTCTGTCACCTTTCCTCCTTCCTTCCTTCCTTTCTTCCTTCCGTCTTTCCTTCTTTGAGAAAAACTGACCAAGGAATCAGTGAGAAGTGCAGACAGAACAAGTAAAGGAAAACTCAGAAGTGTCACTGTGGAGAGTCAAATATAATTTACTCACACACACACACACACACACACACACACACACACACACAATTTAATAAAACACAAAATAAATCATTTTCACAAATAGAGCTCAAATCTGAGAAGATATGGTGAGCATAAGTCTGTAATAACCACAGTCACTGTTTGAAGATGATCCAGGCCAGCTTTGGAATCCCTGATGGATGTGTCAGCCACATCTGAGAAGGACCATTGATGAGAGCACATTGCCAAGAGAAGCTGCTTAAAAAAGATACAACTACTGGTGATTTGAAGCCTCCATGTGAGCCAAATGCCCTACTGGCTGGAAAAATATGCATTAAGAAATTTAAGTACAATAAAAATTAAATTATTACTATCTTTTTTTCTTCTTATGCATTCAATTATATAAATCTGGGCAATTCTAGGTATTCATGTGCAAAAGCCCAAAATAAGATAACATACTATTTCATTTCCTCTGAGTGATATTCAAACAGTGCTTTCCCTGCTTTTAGATTTCATATAAAAACAATCGTGTGACATGTTTGGCTCCTTTCAGTTATAGACTTTACATTTAACAAGATGGCTGCATGGATATGTGGATGTTTGGCTTTTATTACTGGGTGAATTTTCAGTGTGTGACTTTTTTTTTTTTTTTTTCTTGTTTCATAACTTTTGTTTGTTTATTTATTTTTATGGCCGGCTCAGCCTGCCCTGAGGGCAGGGCTGGCGCAGCATGCGGTGCCAGGGATGGAACCGCGGTCCCTGAAGCCACCTAAGCTTTCCTAAGCAGGCGCTTTAGACCACTGAGCCATCCTGCCGGGCCCCATTAAAACTAAACGACTATGAATTGGGTCCTTTATAAAAGGAAAATTTGGAATCACACAGGAAGAATGGCAGGGAACAATAAAGGAAAAGATCAGGGATATAATTTCCAAGTCAAGGTGCCAAACAGATTGCCAGCAAGTGGGCTGGCAAGATGGCTCAGTGACCTAACATGCCTGCTTAGGCAAGCTTAGGCAATCAAGGGACCTCAGTTCAGTCCCCAGCACCACATGCTGCCCCAGCCCCGCCCCCAGGGCAAGGTGAGCTGGCCTACAGATTGTCAGCAAGCTACCAGAAGCTGGACAAGTGTCACCATATGCATATGCCTCAGGCTTTCAGACTTTCAGATCGTCCCAACCCTAAATCACCTTGGTGGGACTTGTCACCTTTAAAACTCTTCACTAATATTCCTTTATTGCTCTAGCATCCAACAGCCTAAAGAACCTAGTGTACTTTCCCCTTTTTTTTTTCCATTGATCTTTTTTATTTTTTTAGATTTTTTTTATTTTTATTATATTTTTTTCTTGCTTCAGAACTTTTGTTTGTTTGTTTGTTTATTTATTTTTATGGCCGGCTCAGCCTGCCCTGAGTGCAGGGCTGGTGCAGCATGTGGTGCCAGGGATTGAACCGCGGTCCCTGCAGCTGCCCAAGCTTTCTTAAGCAGGCGCTTTAGACCACTGAGCCATCCTGCCGGGCCTCCATTGTTCTTAATTTGAATAACCTAAGAATAACATAACTTTGCTGCTGCTAACTCTCAGTGATGTTTATTACCACTAGATTTCTCCTCAGACTCCTCCGAGTTATAGGAATAATGCTAGCTCATTGGTTATTCCATGTGTCTAACACATGGTTATTTTATCTTTCAAGTTTTCAACCACATGGAAGCAAACTTGGAATGTCTCAGATGCAGATAGACTTTATGCTCTCACCAAATGAGTGATTTTCCACATGTGGATATAAGGGAACACAGCCCTGGAAGTGCTATGATGCTGGCAGTTATAATATAGATAGTTCAAAGGTTCAAATGTTTTTAACAATATTCTTCATCATTAATTTTCCACCCATACCTGAAGAACTATTAAAGAGAAACTGAAGCCTTGTCGAAGATTTTAATTTTAAGTTCACAGAATTCTAGCCTTTATGGAAAGTGTTTCAGGTATTTGAAGACAGATATCTTGCTCCACTCATACTTCTGATATAAAACATAAAAAAAAGATTTTCTTCAATTATCTTCCATAGTACAGTTCACTGTTTACCTTTTATCCCTGTTTGTCTCTGAATAGCCTTCAAAGTTAGGTTTTCAATTAGATTATCTGTTCAGAAATGAGCACCAACATCTACTGGAAGGCCAAACAGTTTCCAGTGAAACAGGGAGATCATCTACTAACACAACCAGGTTTGTATGCAGTATTTTGGTTTAGATAGCTCTAGGTTGACTTAAACTGAATTTGAAATGATTATAGTGTAAACTAGGCACTTCTAGTTAAAACTGTGAAACAGTAATACTCAATGATCTGAGAACCAAGCCTAGTTCAAGGGCTGATGCCAGCAGCTTTGCACATTAAAAGCTTTTTCCCCACTAGATACTTGATCTATAAATATAATTCTGGTTTAGAAATATCTAAACCAGAATAGGCAGTAATATTGTCTGATATATTTTCAGTAGATTCTGTAATGTAACCACCAGCAACATATATCCAAAAACACTACAATGCCAATCAGATAATCTCAAGATGTAATTCTTTATTTAGTTATAAGTTATTTAAACTTAAATAGTGATACATGATTAGTGGGTGCTCTGTTGAACTCAGTAGGTGTATGAAAGCATGTCATGAAGTAAAAGGAAGCAGAAGTGGGAAATGGAGAGAGAGAGAGAGAGAGAGAGAGAGAGAGAGAGAGAGAGAGAGAAAGAGAGACAGAGAATATTTGTAAAATGAGTACCAAGCCATTTCTTAAAATAAACACAGTGGAGGAGAAGAATCTCTTACCTTCTAGTATTAAAAAGATTAAATAATATTCAGAAAATTATTCAAATATTAATTCAAGTTTAAATATTTCAAAACAATTCAACTAAGAAAAAATTTTCATGATAGTAAAGAATTACTAAGAATAAAACAATATAAATATTAGAATGGCAAATATTACCGTCACTTCTAATAATTTGGGGATAGGACACTATACAAAATTCTAGTATGTTGTGGACATAGTGTCCATGATGCTTACTGGTGGACAGGCGTCACTTGTGGGACTGATCTATTGTACCTTTGACTTATAATCTACTTATAAAACATGATATGGTATTTTCTCCTAGAAATAGAAACATTAAACAGTATATTTCCATTTTCCATTGCCTTTATATTACTTCTTTCTTGTCTTTTACACACAAATGGGTCTTTTTTTTCTCTTTCAGTTCTTTGAATTAATTAATCTAGTTTCTTACGCACTCTTTTTTAATGTAGAAAAAGATGATATTTAATTTTGTCTTTCTATAGCTAATTATATATATATATATATATATATATATATATATATATATATATGCTTTAATGATAGTTTTTCTTTACAATTAGTTTTGGACAAATTTCATTTTTGAGTGTCTTAGTATGATTTTATTCAAATTTCCTGTGCCAAAGTTCCTTTTATTTGACAATGTGCTGTAATGGCGACTAAATTCAGAAATTTCAAATATTTAAATATTTATCACTTTTATCCCTTTCTACTTTGAGAATTCTAATTATATGAACACAAGATTCTCAATTTGGTCAGAGTGAACTATTATATGACTGATCTGCAGATGCTTTCTTCATTTTTATTTTACACAATTTTTATTGTTATATTCATTTAAGTTTGTAAATTATTTATAATGTGCAATCTCTTATTAATCTCATGCTGTGCATTCACTTCAGAAATATTTCTCAAAAATTCAAAATAAATAAATAATATATAAAATATAAAAAATACAGACCTTTTATATGTACATTACAAAAATCACTGTAACTATACAAGTACAATTATTGCAAGTACAAGTAATCAGCTCTTCAATTGGGATAGGTGTTTCTGTTGTCTTAGACTTACACCATTTGTGCTTAAAAAGAAAAAGGAATAGACCAATCTGGTGGGGAGTACTCAATTATCCTTGTTAGGTCACTAAGTGGCAAGGAGTGGCAGTGCTAAGGTCAGAAGGTTTCTGTAGGACTAGGCCGATGTAGTTATCTTTGATTTTCAATTTTCCAAAGCCTTTCAGTTTCCTAGGGCAGAGAGGAAAAAAAGTAATATACAAAGAATAATTACACCAGCCTTAATGCATGCAGGGTACAGAGCTAAGAGCTTTATATATGTTTACTATTCTTCAGAACAATCTTGAAGGAATGAATATTCTCAACTAATACATAGGAATTGAATAATATCAGAAAGCGTTAATTTGTACTAACAAAAATTATAATAAATATCATTAAGTATCTATTATGAAACAGATATAAAACTTCTTTATTTTATAGACATAGCTAAAGTAGAAATTCATAACAAAATAATAGCAGAATTGCAATATTCAATATTATTTGGCATTATCTTCACTCAGTGTATAAGATACATGTATTATAAACTATTCAGTCAATATTAGCAGAAACCTTCCTTCTCAGTGAACTAAAAAATGCGAATAGCATAATTGTCTTATAGCTTTCTTTTTCCCTTCCTTTCCCAGTTACCCCATCCTAGTTCCTTTCTTCTTGTGAACAATGCCCCCATTTTGTGATATTTATTGAACATTTTAAGCTTTATTTACTTTTTTACTTTCTAACACAAGGCCAATAAGATATTTACATATATGAGTCTGATTTATTTCACTTATGAGTATGGTGTCAGGTTGCATATATTTGCCTGTAATAGTGTCAAGTCTGTATTTCCTTATGGCTGAGTAATCATTGTGTAAAAGTACCAATTTTTTTTTCCTTTCTTTAGTTGATGGGCATTTGGATTGTTTCCAAGATTTAGCTACAACAAATTGTGCTGCTATAAACATGGGTACATATACACATAGTGGGACTTCAAATCCTAGCTTTTTGAGGAATCTCCCTACTGATTTCCACAGTGGTTGTATTATTCTGCACTTCCACCAACAGTAAGAGGGGTCCTTTTTCCCCATAACCCACCAGCATTTGTTATTGATTGATTTCTTGATGATAGCCATTCTTCCTGAGATGAGATGAAATCTCAGAGCTATTTTTAATCTGAGTTTTTCGAATAGTCAATGATGTTGAACATTTTTTCATGCATTTATTTACCTTTTATTTAAAAATTTTTTTGAGACAGGGTCTCGCTCTGCGGTTCAGGCTGGCCTTGAGCTCACTGTTGTAGCCCAGGCTGGTCTCGAACTCACACCATCCTCCTGCCTCAGCCTCCTGAGTGCGGAGATTACAGGCGTGCACCACCACGCCTGGCTATTTGCCTTTTGTATTTCACCTGGGAAGTGTATATACATTCTCAGATGGCCATTTTTTGGATTGGGTCTTTGAATTTGTGGAATCTGAGACTTCAGTTTTTCATATGTTTTAGATAGAAATCCTTTGTTTAAGGGACAATTTACTTTCTTTTCATTCTGTGGGTTGTCTTTTCACTCTGTTGATCATTTATTTTGCTGTACAAAAGTTTTTAATAAGATGAGGTCCAAGTTGTTTATTCTTTCAAATATTTTTCTTGCAGTTTGGATTTTGTTTATCAAGTGTCTGCCTACACCTAAGTCTTCAACATTTATACATTTCTCTTCCAGTAAATTTAGTATTTCTGGTTTATTAGTTAGATTTTTGATCCACTTTGATTTTAATATATGGTGAGAGACACATGCAGACAGCCAGCTTTTCCAGCATCACTTATAAAGATACTATCTTTCTTCCAGTGAATATGTTTAGTACCTTTCTCAAAGATAAGGTGGCTGAATGTGCTTATAACTGTCTGCATCTTCAAATCTTTTCCACTGGACCTCAGTTTTTTTTTTTTTTTTTCCAGTACCATGCTGGTTCTATCATCATAGCTTTGTAGTACAATATCAACTTGCTTCTGTATCTTGTCAGTTTTTATTTTAAAATTTATTATTTTGGTTTTTTTTGTATTGATCTTTGTAAGTTTATATAGTAGGTGGCTATATCACTAATATCAAGGCCTCTCTAGGAAGAGTCCATTCTACAGGGATGTCTTCTGTGTGTAGGAGGTTCTTGGTTTATGTCTGTCCCAAGATGCTACTTTCCCCATTAAGAATGAGATGTAGGTATCTTTTTGGCTCAGTGCAAAGTTCTTGCCATTGGGCTATGGTTAGATTGTTACCCCAGAGCTTTCCAGTATTGTTAAAGATAAAATAACAATAGATTACAATAGACATGATATTCTACTATCTAACATAGTATAATTATTAATAACATCACATTTCAAGCACAGTTTAGAAACTGAAAAATTGTGGTGGTAGCTGTTAATTTTGTACCTTAAACTATAGGAACAAATAAAATTGTATGAAAAAATCAATTATAAATTAGGAAGGGCCTGAGTTCAATCCCCCATTCTGAGGGGGAATATATATATATATATATATATATATATATATATGGAACCTTTGTGCAAAATGTTTCCCCTTTGTAGAACGCTTTTGTCTCTTGGTGGACAAATTTAAGAAGTGGATCAAACAAAGATGTCTGTGAAGGAAGTAGAAGCAAAGCTAGACGACAAAGGATGATCACACAAGCTTTGAGAAGCTAGAGAAGAGGGCAGAAAAGAAAGAAGGATTAAGAAGGGATTTATCTGAACTTGATCTCTAGGTTAGTGGAATAGGATTAGTTTTCTGCTGAATTTTTCTGCAGTCTTTTAGAAAAGGGGCAAAATAGGCAAAAAACAAAAAGGAAAATAAAAATGAAGAAGGATAGGGGAAAAAAGACAAGGAACCAGCCCTCATCTTCTTGCTTCTATACTTTGTATCATCATACCTAACACAAGGTTGCTGTCAATTTACCACCTGTTGGCTCATAATGTCAATATCACTTCAGATTTTTTCACCGCATTAGTCCCACTTGTCCATCGCATATGCTCTGCTCGGGCTCCTATTGTGTGACTGTTGTTACCTTGGTGGCCTTCTTCCACTGATACTGGAGAGGAGGAGCTAGTCATCCGAATTTTTCCAAGGTCAGGTGCCAGGTCCCAGGAAGTAAAGGGAAGAGTCAGTTGCCTGGATTTTTCCCTCTGGGTAGATTGGTTTGTCTTGCAATATAGTGGGGAGGACATATCACTGACTTTTAAGAAACATATCATGAAGCTTTGCAGGTTTACAGATGTGGATAAATATAAGCAAATTGTCTAATGGTATGCATATATTGTGTATAGGAGTCTAGGTTTTATCATAGATTTACTTAATTCTAAAACATTTATGATATATGTGGATATACGCATATATACAAATTTATTTTACATACACATAAAATCTACTTACCATGAATATTGGTGATGGTATCAGCTTTAATATGTTATATATGGGCATGTATATATGTAGACATATGCACATTAGATGAATTTAACTTGGAAAAGTTTTGGTTAAAAATTGTTCTGTGAATGAGATGGCATTACTATATGTATCTAAAAGTAATGTTGGTAGGTAAAATCTTATGAAATTTAAGACCATGAATAAGGCCTGACAATGACTGTAAAAATGAACTATTTTTATGTAGTGTATGATGATTATATTTGTCATTGTGGAGATTTTGCACATGACTTATTACTTTTAATTCCTCTTTTTTTCTATGGTTATAAGCAAGTACCATATGGACTTTCTTTCCCATATTCCTGGAGTATTAGAAATATAGTTTGATGGTTCTATTTTGCTATTTAAGTGAGCTCTTAAGTAATACCTGGAATCAGAAAGTTCAGAGATTAATCATTTGTTTTCTTGGAAAAAAAAGAGAGAATTAAAGAAAAATGTTGAAACAGAGCTTTTGCACATGGGAAGGTAAAACCTGGAGAGTGGGGAGTAGCAGAAGGGAAGAAGGACAGGATTGGGAGAACATCAAAACATATTACATACGTGAAAAACTTCCACAATAGCCAATATAATCATTATACAGTATAAATGTGTAAATTAAACAAAAATAATAGCAGTCAATCCTGAAAACATACACTTAATATGGGGCTGTTGAACTCCTTAGTGTGAAATTTCTTACGAAAGTCTTAAAGTTACTTGCAGCTACTGCATCTCAACTGCTCAATTTATACTTTCACAGTATAGTTTTCCATCAATTGGATAAGATTTTAAAGTAGTTGTCCATTGATATTTATCTTTACTGCATTTTATTTCACTATTTTTTAAAAAAGTAATGTTAAAAAATATATCAAAGATTACGAAGAAAATTTCTGCAAAAATGGGAAACTTTAAATGAAATACCCTTGGCAACAGTAGAATAAACAGGAAGGCCTTTTTCTTTTCTTTTCTTTCTTTTTCTTTTTTCTTTTTTCTTTGTGTGTGTGTGTGTGGTCTGTCTGCCAATGCCTTCAGAGCATGGTGGGTGAAGTATGTAGAGCTGGGGATTGAACTCAGGTCCCCTGCACCCGACTGCATTTGCCTAAGCAGCTGCTTAAAAAGCTATGCCAGTCTACAGGCCCCCAACAGTAGACTAAACAGGAAAGAATATATTATTGTCTGAGTTTCAAACTCATTTCTGCTCATTAAACACAAATTTTCAAACTGATGCTCTTCTCTCCCAAAGTTAAGTGCTATCTGTATTGGTTGAGCACCTATTTTGTGCACAATTATATATCCTTTTGCTTGGACCAACATAACAAAGGAAGGAATAACTTAGAGGACGCAAGTTAACATTCCTGCATTTTTGCAAATTGAGAGTCAGAGATCAAGAAGTCCACAGGGACTTTCTTCTGAAACTTCTTCTTGGCTTGCGAAGTATCATCTCTCTCTTGTGCCTTCATATTATCTTCCTTCTGTGGGAGTGTGTCCCAATTTTCTATTCCTAATAAGATCCCGAGTCATATTGGAATAGGGTCCAACCTAATGAGTTCCCATTACTAAACTGTTTTTTTTAAAGACCTGTCTCCAAACATAATTGCACACTGAACTACTTGAGGTGAGACTTTATCATTGGGATTCGGAAGGAAACAAGCCAGTGTATATCAGTCTAAAGTTATCTGTTACGACAAAGCAATGCGATAGTGTTATGGTTCATATCTAGATATCTCCTGAAAGCCTTATTCTGTCATGAGGAGTGGGCTTTTCAGAAGTGGCTGAATCTGAATCTTTGCGACTAGTTCATTGCCTCTTTCTGGGATTGGTGGTATTAGAGCTGCACCTGCCCTTCAGTGGGTAGACCGCACACAATAAAACAGAGGAAAGGAGGTTTGCCCTGCTTCTGTTACTCTTGTTGCTTTTTATGCCTTCCTCTACCAGCAAAAAATTGCAAGAATGAACTGTTGCACCTCAACCATGCTGCCTTGAAGACTATGGACTGGAACATATATAAACTATGAGCTAAATAAATCTTTCCTTCCTTAATTTTGGGTATCAGGTATTTTGTCTCAGAAGTGAGAGAAAAGTAATTAAGATAGATATATTTAATCCCTATTTTATTAAAATGTAAGTTCATAGACATTAAATGTAAGATTAAGAAAGTGAATCCAGCCCTATGGCATAAAGCCAAGTCTAAATAACATTTCTATCCTGTTCCTAAATTCCTACTTCCTCCAACAAATGCTAGATACCACACAGAATAATGTATATTTCATATCACACTGAGAGAAAATGAAGTAAAGATTAAAAATAGACATGAGTCTATGCTTCTCTTCTTTAGCCATAGTCCACCATTAAAGTGTTCTAGTTACAACTTCTATAAACTCAAGTACATATTTCTAAGGGGTTAAAAATTATAATCCTGACAAGAATGTATTTATTTTCATTTTCCCAAGATACATATTTAATGTCAATAATGAATTCTGACAGTATGCCAAAGTTAAGGGTTTATATTTGCCAGTGTAGAGATGTCCACCTGGGCCTATCTGCAGATCAGCGGTGTGTGTAGACCATTCTTCATGGTGCGCTGAGATGCATCTAGTGACCTAATAACTAAGCCGACAGCATGTTAACTAGTGATTCCCATAGGAAGAATCCTGGATATTAGAGCTGGAGGAGTAGCCTTGTACTGAGAGAGAGGGTGAGAAAATGAACAAACCTAGACATTGGACGTTTCTTCTTGTGACATTGGATCACCACTACTGTCTAGGCCTCTGTTTTTAATTTGTTTATCAAGGAAATTGTGTGAAATGACTTCTAATTTTGGAATCATTTCCTTCATGATAGATAACATTTTTCATATTTTTATTAATTTATACTATATATATATATATATATACGCATATATATATATATATATATATTTTCATTTCTTGTCTTCTCTCCTCATGAATTTCACATTTGGGGCGATTTAAATATGTCTATTTTAATCACGTCTACTCACTATTACTCACCTTTACTCTCTGTTCCTTCTGTCCCTTTCTCTTGTCGAATAAAGGTCTTCTAATTTCTTGTTATTAATACCATTTTTATCCCACTTAAGTATTAAAAAGAACTGAACTATTTATTTAAAACTAAAGCACAAAAAAACATTGAGACTAGAAAGTTGACATCCCCAAGAAAGAACTGATTAATTTTAAGCACTGGTATAAATTGGAGATTTCATTTCCCATTTTAAAATATATCTCTTGTACTAGAAAATCAATTAAAGTGAATTGCTGTAATCTCTATGATTCTGTTTTATTTATTCTTATTTCATATTTCTATAAAATCTTCCATTTGAAGTCAGCCTTCTAAACATATTTTTTGGGCGTAAGATAATTCAAAAAAAGAATTTCAAAAGTAATTCTTATGTATTATAAATTATTTAGGAAGTACTAAAAAAAATGTGTAGAGAAAAGCAAAATCTTGCCAAAATCTCACTGGATAGAAAAGAACACAAGGGATATTTTAAGTGCATAATTAATATTAAGTTATATACTTATTATTTTGCTTAATTATATGACTTTATTGTACTCAATAAATCATTCTAATAGTTTTCTTATACACAATATGAGTCACATGAATTATGGCTAAAAATAATGTCAAAACCCACATGATTTCTCATCTACTTTTAAACACATTTGATTATTAGAACTGCTTTAAACAGTAGGAAATGAAAATTAACCCTTTAAAATCAACTTTCCTAGCAGTAGGTAAAGGCCAGGCTGAGAAGATAAAGCCTAGGACAGCACCCTAGAGTCTAAATAATCATAACTCTTATAAAACGTTCTTCTCTGAGTTTTTCCTGTGGTTGTTTTAGTTTGCTAGTGTAAATGATGACCTTGATGGGCTGTGATTCAAACTACTGCAAGTAGGGAAAAGGACACATAAAAATAGTAATATATGTGTTGTTGTTATTATTATTATTATTATTATTATTATTATTATTATTACTTAGAAAAAAGTATGCAAAATTTCAACAGTAGTGACAGGAATCCCTATGTGTTTATTTGAAATTAGAATGAGCTTTGAAGGTACAACTTCGCAGTCTGGAAGGTCTGAACATACACAAGTACAAGAGATAGGCCCAAGTCAAAATATCATTCTGTCTTTTTTTTTGAAATTCTTTAAAAACTGCTAGCGTAATTTGTCACATTCAGAGTAGAAACTTGCTTGGAATGACAGCTGACATACAGCAGATGTCTCTAGAGTTTTAAAGCCTGATATCACTTGTTAATATATCTTTATGGGAATTCACAATGTTCCCCAGGCATGGGGCCAAGAGATAAGTACCAAAGCTTTGAAATAAGATAGTGAAAACAGGGCAGGCTGTGTTTTCAAACTATATCTTCCTGGCAGACTGAAGAAGTGCTCCTTATTCGGCCAATGATACTTTTAAAGACAGGGACAGGTCAGTGGATTGTGTCCCAGGTGATTTTATAATGCAGTTTGAGGCATAATTAAGTTTTGGCTCAAGCATTCCTAAGCAACTCATTTGTCTGGTCCTCTGCACTTTTTGATGTATCTTGGCATGAAAGTGGAGTTTTCTGTTTAGCAACTGGTGTAGACAAACAGATTTCCTCTTACGTGGGTGCTTTGCCAGCAAAGGGATGTGTAATGACCATCTTTCAACATTACAGTTTTTCCCTTTGATAATGTGCTGGTCACATCCAGAGCTTTTGCAAATGGGAACCGGGCTAATAATATTTCGGTGTCTATGAACAATAATGAGATTTTGTGTCAACACAAGAATATGCTCTTTAAGGCAGTTAAGTTCTACTTGTTGTCTGAAAAGGAACAAATTTCTACTTCATCATCAAATACCTAATTTCTTGAAAAGAATAAAAAAAGATCCACTAATGTAATATTAAACTTTTTAGTATTAATATGTTTTACTTTACCTAATAAATTTGCCAGCTCTTCATTTTATTTGCTTAGTAGATAATGAAATAGTATGTGTAGTTCTATTGTAATGAGCTTGGAATTCATGTCTTTTGAAGTAAATAATTATTTCTTCCTTATAGATTATTTTTGAGAGGGGTGCTCACTATGTAGTTTACATTAAACTTGAACTAATCTATGTAGGCTAGATTGGCCCTGACTAAACTCAGGACAGCCCTCCTGTCTTATCGTCAGGTGTGCTAACAGTACAGCACATGTCACAATGTCTGAATCTCTAATGCTTTTGATTATTCCATTAGTATGATGTCATAAAGGAAGGAAAAGAAAGCAAAATATATCAATTTAAAGAACAAATCATGTTGATCAAAGTGTGTCATATTAGATATTAGACACATGTTTTGGAAGAAAACACAAACCTGGGAAGTATCTTCAGAAGTGCAGTGTAGATTATTTTAATTCCTATAGCAGGAGTCATCTTTATAGATTCCTTTGTTGAAAACCCAAACTACAAGCTAACCAGAATTCTCCAGTATGAAATTAAATTTTGAAAATGTATTAGCTTCAAATTAGTAATCTCATATTCTGTTATATCTACCAATCTTTTCCATTATGTAAATTAACATGTAAATATAAATTTATCAGTAGTTTAGAGGGTGTGACATTAAGGTTAACTGTGACAAAAGTACACAAAGAGGGCTGTGGAGATAGCTCAGTGGTGGAAGACCCTGCCTAGGCAAACACAAGGACTCTGGTTCCACACTCGGTATTGCACACCATGCTAGCCCAGGCCCTGGGCTCTCCATGACTGAGTGAGATGGTGCATGCCTGTAATCCTAGCGCTAGGGAGTCTGACAAAGGAGGAACGCTATGAGGCCAAGCTATATAGCGAGACCCTGTACCAAATACATAATTTTTTTTTTACATACATGAAGAAGAAAACCTTCTGAAAAACCTAAGATACAATAACTTAGCTAGTATAACAGATTTTGTAAGAAAAGAACTATCACATGACAATTGTTTGTATAATACCGTGATGTTAGTGTTATGAAATACTTTATTTTACACTCATCTTTAACTATAGTTGTAAAAATAAATCTACATAACTAACACCTACTAAGCACTTTCCATGTGCCAGGTATTGTGCCACATACTTTTCACATGTTCTTATTTAAATGTTGCAACCAAAAGGCTGATACTATCAATCACTCTTACAATTGTTACCTGATGTTAACTTTCAGAGGAAGTAACTAAGTTTCTTCCTCATGCAGTACGAGGTGTATCTTAGGTTGCATTGTATCAATTCAAACCTGTAACTTTGTTTTCAAGCACTCTGTTTCTCCTGTCAGGAATCTAAAACGGGTAGAATGGAAATGTGATATTTTGTGCTAGAGGCCTGGAGCTGCAAACCTAGTCTCAATATGAGCTAATAAAACAACAGTAGTCTTATTCATGGTTCTGAATTTTATGCTACATAAGGCATGATGAAGATAACTCATTTCAAAATATTCCTGGGGATAGTGCTGGTCCTCTTATCCTCCTCCAATATATAGCTTAGATCCCTTTCCACGGTCACTTTCTTTTCTTTTTTAAAAAATGTATTTAGTACAGTGTCTACAGTGTCTCACTACACAGATCAAACGCATAGTGATCCTCCTGTTTTCAGTCCCCAAAAACTGAGATTACAGGCGTGTGCCACAACTCCTAATCTCAATCACTTTTTCAGAGCACCCTGGGGTTGGGGCTGGCACAGGAGGCCTGGTCCCTGTGTCTGCCTAAACAGGTTCTTTAATCTGCTGAGCTATTTGATTGGCCTACTATGCCATTTTCATTATTATATTTGATTAAAATCCATAAGAACACAAGGATATTAAAATATCCACTTACTTTACCTTGAATCTTATCAATGTTTATAAATTAAATGTGATTAGGAAATGTACAATTCAGATTATGTGATAAATATTTTTTATGTATCTAATTGTTTGCTCTCGTATTTGGTATTGAGGGACATACAGAAAGAAGACTGAAATGGTTTTAGAAGCTTTTGCCACTACTTGGCAGGACAGAATGGATACAGAATGTTTCAAAACAATTCAAAGCAAAGCATGTGATTAGTGCTAGCCTGTGAGGTACATACCTGCAGGCAATGTGCCATGCCAACGAGATAACATGTCCAGTGGAAGAGCTCGGTGCTACAAAGGCGTGGCCTGTTAACTGACTCTAATTTGGTAAGGTGAGGATGAGAAAAATGACATTAAAATACTGCGATTTCTCGTTACATTGCATTTCTTTATCCTACTCCCTTTGTCCTAATTCCCCTTTAAAGATGAATATAAAATGAAGTTTTTTCATAGCTCTCACAAGCCTGGCACCACACAGGAAACATCATACAGCCCATCCTCGAGCATGAGATTTCAGTGGATCTGAAATTTCCCTGCCTGACTTTGGGTGGAACACTTTCCGGTTTCCTCCTGAGTGGAAATTGTGTCCCCTTGAGTTTGCTGTGGATGCAATGGTTCCTTTTCCGCCAATTATCCTTTGGGATGAAAGACCACTGTCCTTCACACAAGGCTCAAGGTCATCATTCTTCAATCTTTCATTATCCTCATTCATAAAGCTACGTAGTCCTAGCCTTATTTATAAGACAGCCCGTCCACTTCTGTTTACTCTTGAAATTCTGTCCCTTTTGTCTTATAGGCATCTTGCTTGAGTCTGCCCCAGAAATTTTCGTTTCCCTTATAGCCTAAGCCGCTTCCTATAGGCACCTTCTTGTTCCTCACCAGGCTCCCGTGTTCCTTCTTAAATGTCTTAGTTGTCTAAATCACTGAATGATTCTGAGCTTAATTTTTCCTTCCAATGTTTGCAATTTTTATTATACCCAATTTTTCAAATCATTTTTTCCCTCAGTCCAAATTATTTGAATCATTTAGAAGTGGCGTAGCCTTTTCTGTGCTTTATCACTCCACGTGCAGTTTCAAGTGTACTGCTTTTCAGTTTTTTTTTTTTTTAACAAGCATTTTATTATTAAATACTGTAACTTTCTGAGAAATGAGGAAGTGTGATAATTTGTGTATATATTTAGACAGGTAGATTTGTTTACACAAATGCTATAGATATAACCTACACATATGAAGGTAGAATGATAAATCTTGGTATAGGTGATGCTATAGATATTTGTGTTTGTTATAAATTACACTTATGTGTCTATCCATCGTCTATCTATCTATCTATCTATCTATCTATCTATCTAGTCAATAAAGCAATCTTGCTTTTCTAATTTCACAATTTTTAAAATGGGGATTTGTATAGCCTAATAAATTTTGTGGGAATGTTGCTTAGTATTTGCAAGTGACAGTTGAAAGGTTGTTAACTCAAAATACTGGAGAAGAGGATGGAACACCTAAGAAGAGAGAAGCAGGATAAGATCATTCCGGTCCCTTCAGAGTAATGTGAGGAAGTGGCCTTGATGGTGAGCTCTCCTCCATTGATGGACTCCTGGTCTTGTTTCAGTGGGACCAACTTTATTCTTCTGAAAAAGTGCATAAATTCTCTATTCCTGATAAATAAATAAGATGAAAAAGGACAACCAGATAGCTGAGCAGCTTAAAGTGCCTGCTTAGGCAGACTCAGGGACCAGGGTTAGATCCCCAGCGTGGGGTGCTGGCCTTGCCCTTGGAATGTGCAGAGAAGGCAGTTGGGGCTGGGCATGGTGGCACGTGCCTATAAATGCCAGCATTTGGAACACTGAAAACAGGAGGGTTATGGTGAGTCCTATCTGTGTAGTGAGACCCAGTAGACCCTGTAATAAATACGTTTTTTTAAAAAGATGAAAAAAAGCACACTAAGCAAGAACTCGTTTCAAATTTGGTTTTATTTAATTTGATCAACTTTATAAAAGATGGACATGAGGGCCAGGAATATATCTGAGCAGTGTAAGTGCCTTCCTGTCAAGTGCAAGTTCTTGAGTTAAATCTCTGGCACTGCAAGGAGAAAAAAAAAAAGATGGTCAGATGTGAAAGGACAACCAAAAGAAGGATCAGAAAAAGATGGCAGTGATTTTTTAGAGCAGTTAGACAATGCTGGCTCTAATCTTTTCCAAATATTTTACATATTAATTTGACATTAAAATAAATTTAAAAGAAAGCATGACATGAAAGTCTAATGAAAAACAACTACTTTTTCCAGATCTTAATATAGCCTCTCATTTTACAGACGACTGAAGAAAGAAATGCTCGGTACACTTGGATTTTATACAAATCCTTTGGTGTTTGAATGTTTATGGATGCAGAAAATTTGAAGTGTTAGTAGCACTGATTGAGAGGCTCAGTTATAAACACAGATAAATCACTTTGAAACAATGACAAAGGCTAAGGGGCAAATATTTTAATTTTTCTCCAGTTTATTTATAAGGGATACTTCTTCTAAATCAAACAACACACTTTTGAAGATCTAAGATTCATTCATCTCCTAGAATCTCTGAACATAGGGCAACAAAAGATCAGGTAATTATTTGAAAACAACAATCAATTCCTTCATTTGGATTTAAGCAAATTTCATATATATATATATATATATATATATATATATATATATATATGTAGTTTAAAAAGTTATCAGCTTCTCTAAATGCATGTTGACTCTCCATACAGTGCTATGACATTGGAAGCTCTCTTCCTAACCATGGGCAAGTCAAAGGAACTCTCTAGCTTACTGATATATCAGCCAGAGCTGGTCATCAGACACAGGACACCTTTATTCCTGAATTTTAATGAGCCTGTTACTCTGCTTTGGAAAAAACTAATTCTGGAAAAGTGATGCTTCTATTTCATCAAGAGTATTGTCATGTCATAAGCTTAAGATACTTCTAATGGTCTTCAGTGGCCCTCTGTTGGGAAAGCTTCCACTTGGACCCCTAGTTATACTCATCCAACTTTATTTTAAGGCAGTACTCAATGGACCCCTTTCTTTTCACGTTAACTGTGGTCCATTTTAGATGATTTTTCTTAGTATTTGTGTGGGTGTTGGCCAGTTCTATCTGCTTTTACATGTTTCCATAATGTTAATCTTTAAGGTATCATCTGGGATATTTTGTCATTTTCCTTGAAAAATGACTCTTTAAAAGCACACCTTATTCCTATACCAGTAATAAACTTTATTGGCATTTGTCTTTTCAAACAAAATTAGCTTCACTTTACCAGATATCTTGGCCAATCAAACTCAAAAAGGCAAGAAAACCTATAGCTATGCAATGTACTTTCTCTGGAAATTTCTGTTAGAGATTTATGAGATGTTGACTCATCATTCCTGGGCACAAATAGCCCAACAAAGCCTGTTCCTGTATACAGCAAAACACAGGACTCCAGTTAAAAATTCACACTGGAAATCACAGTTATTCACAGATTCCCCCTCTGCTCAGAGTGGCATCTTGTGCAGTCCTAATTTCATGTCACTCTAGCTGCCTGCACAGAGAAACTGGACAAGGAGTCTGTCTCTCCCATTCTTTCCCATGAGCACCAGGCTGTCACTAGATCTTATGCCTTTTATCTAGATGTACCCCCTAAATTTCCTACAGACTTAGGCGGGGCTTTTTCAGGTTTGGTTAGATGTAGATTATGTGACATTAGATTTTGGACGTGTGACTATAAGTCAGTGTATTAATTGATTTGGTACCTGCGCTAAAGCCAGTAGCCTAGATAGATTACAACAAATGGGAAGAAGAAGCTGCTACGATCTCTTACTTGCTTTCGCTGACTTCTCAGTCTTTCTCTTCTGTGATGACCCCTACTATGCCACCCTACCTTGAAGTCAGTCAACTATGAACTGTAATTTCTCCAAACTGTGTTAGCTAAATAAAACTTTCCTCCTTTAATTCTGGGTGTCAGTTATTTTGTGTCAACATGAAGAAACAAAATAGAAATTGATATCACAGAAGTGGTATTGTTGCTGTGGCTGTATTTGAATGTGGTTCAGAAGTCTTTGGAACTGGATTGTGAAAAGTATTTGGGAAGTTTTAGAGATGATGGCTGAAAATGTCACCCTGGAACACCTTGGGCTGTTCCAAATGGGATATTCTGGCCAGAGCTCAAAAGACTAGCAGGCTATTAGAAATCAACCACGCTTGGGAGACTTCTGCTAGGAAGAACAACAGCTCTGGCTGCTATACTCTAAAACGTGAACGTTATGCCTTAACAGAAAGTTTATCTGCACTTTGATTTGGTGCAGACATTATCTGTAACTGAGATTAAGGATGATGGACTAATTAATCTTGCAGAATAAATTTCAAGACAGTTGAATGTTGAAGTGGTGGCATGCTATTGTTTGGGGCTTTTAGCCAGATTTATGTTGAGAAGCTAGAAAAAAGAGTGCACAGGGTGATTTAAAATGTTGTGAGTTTGGCCAGAAAAAAAAGCACCAGGAAAGTTACAGCCTGCAAAGATAGAATAGAGAAAAAAAAAATTGGTTATTGAAAAGATTATCAAAAGAAGGCCAAGTATTTCAGAAAAAGACAACAAAAAAAAGGTTCTCTGAGGACATCCATAAGAACCAGCAGGACTCCATCCTTTGAAGTCTTAGAGTTGCAAAGGTGAAAGATCTGTTTTGAGGAGAAAACCCAAGAGTGCCCTGTTTCACAGTGATGGTGGCTGAAAAACTCTTTCCCTCAGGATTGAGCTCAGAGTGCTCAGGGATCCGGGCTCTTGACCTGGACAGCCAAGAGAGAAGAAAGTCTGGCTATTGCTCCAACTGGTGGCAAACCCTGTCATCCACATATTGTTGGTTTTAGGTATGTGGAGAATGCAAGAGCTGCAACATTAGAAAGGGTAACCGATTTCAGAAGAAGGCCTGGGAGCCCAGTCAGTGCGCCCCTGGAAGGCAGTTTTCAAAGCTGTGATTATGAAGCCAGAGATGCAGTGGAGATCTCAGGAGTTTTGAGAAGTCAGAAATAGAAATAATTTGAGAACAACTGCATGGAAGAAAAAGTCCTAGCTCAGGAGAAAAGCCATAGAGCTATAGCTACTCGAGTGCCATAGGATGAAGCCACTCAAGCCCTTTGTAGTTCATAGCCTACCATGGATTCCCCCGGATGCTGGACATAGAACTAAGTGACTTAGCTTCCCCTGTTAGATTTTGGATATGGTTTGGCCCCATTCTATTGCATTTCCCTATTTGTACCTTTTGGGATGAAAATGTGTATCTCATGCAATTGAATGCTGGAAGTTCTTTAATTTTCTTTCCATTTGTAAGAGATCTCAAAGTGAAGAGTTTAATGTCAGAGGAGACCTTGGACTTGGACTTTATTACAATGCTGAAACAGAACTTTGGCAACTCTTGAAGATGAACCAAATGCCTTTTGCATAAAGGGATGTTCATGAATCTTTACAAGATAAGGGATGTAATGTTATGCTTTGTGTCTAGATGTGTTTCTAGACATCTAGACACGTGTGTCTAGATGTCCCCCAAAGCCTCATGCAAACATAGGTAGGCCTTTTTCAGAGAGAGTTGGGCTCAGAGTATGTGATACTGGATTTGAGAGTGTGTGGCTACTAAATCAGCCCACTAATTGTTTTGGCACTTTCTCTATGACAAGTAGTCCAGGTAGGGTATAAAGTGGGCAGGAAGAAGCTGACAGGCACCCTCGCTTGCTTTGGTTTTCTTTTTCCTGCAGTGAACTCTTTCTCCTCTCTGATGGTCCCTGCCATGCTACCCCGCTTTGGAGCAACCTGACTATGAATGGAAAGCCCTACAAAGTATGAGTTAAATAAGCCTCTCCTCCTTTTAACTTTGGGTGTCAGGAATTTTGTCTCAGTAACAAGAAAAGTAAGACAGATGCAGAATGACATTAGGAAGATTTGGTCCTATTCTTATTTGAAGTATTCATTTCAAATAATAGATGGTCCAGCATTCAAATTCCTAGATATATGTCTGAAGGAAATCAAATCAGTACCTCAAGGAAACCTCTATACTAGTGGAAGCATTGATACAGAAATTGTGTACAGATATATATATATATATATATATATATATATATATATATATATAGACTTCACTTTTATATGGACCAGATATATTGTCCTGAGTGCTTGAGAAAATTTACCAGAACCCCACCTTGCTTAGGAATTATGGATGTATTTCTTACGAGATAGTTACCAAGGAATCTCTCACATACCTTCACATTTAGACATTAACAAGAATTTATATAGATTTGTCCCAATGTCAGATAACAAAGATAAGGCCTCTCTCTTTATCTTCCCCAAAGATTTGGTTACGCTTTAAAGCAATGAAGACAATGTCTCTCTTTGAATGTAGGATTAGCACCTTTAGCCGTACACCTTGGATCTTTATCAGCAATACAAATGCACTGTGTGTGTTACATTCATTTGCCCTTTGTCCCATTGGGGATTAGAGAGAGTAAAAATCAGCTCCTGAAACTTGCTTGCTCTAAGTAAAAGACGGTGCAAGTTCACAGGGACTCACTGGATTTTTACCTGTAAAATATGAGGGCTAGTCACTTTCAACCTGTGAAGTCTAGGTCCCTCCCAGATTGTTCCTATCCTGTCCCTGCCTCTACCCTTTAACCCATAGTCAAACATATGTAGTCAAACATTATAAGTATCTCTACTATTTGTTCTTTTTTTTTTTTTTTTTCTATTGGCTGAACTTGATTTCTCTAACGATCGATAAGTATGAGTTACCATTATTTCCTCATACAATGTGTGCATTCTTTTGTAAAATATGAATTAAACTATGGCATGAACATGTATAAAAGAAACATATAGATTTTATTTCATTTTTCTCTGAAATACAAACAACTGCCCTTCATAGGGTGGTTCGATGTGAAAATTTAACCTTGTGAAAAACATAATTACAAAAAAATCTCTTATTTATATCAAATTTTTCCTCAAGGAGAAGTTATTACCTCAGTAGTTGTTACTGTTCTCCAATGCCTGAATTTTCAGTTTCCTCTAATGACCTCAATCCACTATTGCCTTACTAGAGTATATTAACACAACAGAGAAGAAGCCCAGGATATTAAACAGAACTCTTTGCATCATTTTTATTGTTGTTATTTCACGATTTTATTCATTATATAAGTTAATGGGTACTACTTGTACCCCACTTTCACTTTTGTAGGGGCTTTCAATAGCTGTCTTTTGGGAATATTTATCTCCCATCATCTGTACTTATATACCTTTTCTTTCCTCCCTCTAATTCACTTTCTCTTATTTAATGTCTCCCTTCTACTTTATTGCTAACTCTTTAGATTCTACAGATTAAGTAGAAAACGTAGTCTTTTGCTTTTTTCTGGTTAATGAAACCAGAATTTCCCTGGGGTAGGATTTGGTGACCAGAGGAGGTAGAGAGCCAAATTTTAATTTTGTAAGGATGGGTTTAAAAACCTTGATGGCATTTCTAGCATATTTATATAGTTTCCTTATTTCATTTATTGAATTTTTTCTCTCTTCATTCCCACAAAGGAAGTTTGAGAAAGAGATCTGTATCTATCCTGGTGGCTTGGGGCAATACAAAGTGTCTAGAGTTCTGATGGTTTAACATACATTAGTTACTAAAAATGTCTGGTGAGTAAACGAATAACTCATTTTTTAAATTATGGGAATATGAGAAGTCCTACATAGAAGCAATAAAATTGATCATTTGTATTATGATAATAGGGGATTTCTGTAATAGCAAACATTTGATTCTCATTTACATGATGAAATCATTCTATGATTTCTTGATATGAAAACAGGGATTACTGCAATGTATTTTATTTTATTTATTTTTTTTCAAGTTTCAATTTTTTATTGTTTAAATTTAAAAATGGTTATATTACATATTTCCATCATCGGATCAGTTTAGATTAATACATATAGATATATAAGATTGATCAAACAATTAAATATTAAGCCTTCTAAATCAACATTATTTTTTTTTCTTTTCCCCTTTCTTTTCTTTGAAAGTTGACATATTGCATATTGTCCTCACAACTGTTCTACAGAGTACAGTGTGTGGGCATGACCCACCTCCCTATTGATGTTGCTTAGAAAAAAAAAAAAAAAAAAAAAAAAAAAAAAATAAA
>PVJA010024899.1:0-31319 GCA_004027025.1 Myocastor coypus
AAAAAAAAAAAAAAAAAAAAAAAAGGTTGGGGAAAGGATTGGTCCCTGGCTTGGCATTAATAGATAATGAAACCTACAACAGGTGGTGTCCAATGGAAGGCAGTTAGGTCACCGATGTTTGCCCTGGAAGGGGTATTGAAGCAGCCCCATTAATTACCTCTCTGTCTCACTGCTACCAAAAGGTGAGCCACTACCTCTGCTGCAGACACCGCCCACTCCACCACCCACGGCCAACGTAACAAGGTCATGCAAAGAATGACCGAAACCTCTGAAGCTCCGAGCCAACGTAAACCTTTGCTCCTTCTGCTCGGTGTTTGTCACCAGGATGGAAATTGAAACAATGAGGAGTCAGGAAAGCAGGGCATTTTTCTGTTCTCTGACAAAACTTCAACTAGAAACAACCATCACCCAAAAAAGGGGTGGAAATCAGTAAAAAGGGGGGGTAGCCAAACAGTTTAGAAGAGGAGGCCAGGTTAGTTTACACACAAGCATTATAATTACACCTCATATGCACATAGACTACCAAAACGTGGGAGTCTGACATTATCTTCAGTACTCAGTACCAAGCAAATACTTCCATTAATTAGGGGCACACAGATTCCACCCTATGCAAATTTACTTGGCCCTTATCTACAAAGACGATTCTTGGCCACACACGAGAGCTTAAACAACTAGGTAAAAGAAACAACCATGCGCCGAACATTTTGAAAAGACATTTTTGTTTGTACAAAAGGCTCCATTCATTATGCGCATTTTCAAGCCTGACCTAGTTTTGTAACGCTAGGTGACAGACACAGGCTTTGAAATCAGACTGCCAAGTTAGAGTCCCTTGGCTCAGACTAGGGCATTACTTTGGGTATCTTCTCTACTTGTGGTGACTCGTCTGTCCAACCGGTACACTAGTGATAAGGACCTCAAAGCAGTTGTGATCACTCATTACATAACGTGCACAACGTGTGAGGTACTTCTCGAATTTACCAAGCGCAAAATAAGTTCCAACTAAGTTCAGCTCATATAAAGCTATTGTTCTTTTTCCATCAACCGACAGTTCTGAAAATGAACGGAAAATGCATTTCTTCACGACCCTCCATAGGAAGGTGAAGATGCCCCGCTAGTGCAGCCCGTCCCTCCGGGACAGCAGAAGACGAAGGGGCTGCGGGTGCTGCACGATCACCGGATGCAGAAAGCACAGACGAGCCCAGACCGGAGGCCCAGAACAAGGAAGGGGTCGCCCACCTCAACAGGGCGCGTGGAGGGCTGGCCGCCCGGCGTGCCCCCACCAACTCGCCCTGATTCGTCCTTCCTCAGGCGGTCGCCACCTAGAAACTGCACAGAGGGAGAGAGGCATCTGGTGTGACGTGAGACCGTTTTCCCACGTCCTGTCCCCGCCCACTCCTGGCCCGATGAGGCCAGAGCGCATGCGCACCCCCGCTTCCGGCCGCCACTCTTTGCTACCCACAATGCTGTACGCCCCCGACCTGTCGCAAACGCCGCGATTCGGTGGCGAATGAACGCCTTGCTTTCCGGACGTTGCGGCGGCGACGGCCGTGCCGTCTTCCTCCTCCTGCTGTGGTGCCGAGTTTCCCCGCGGCGTCCGTCTGTCCTTAAGTCTGGCCGGTGCCATCTCTCTCCGCAATGCCCCCCAAGAAACAGGCTCAGGCCGGGGGCAGCAAAAAGGCGGAGCAGAAAAAGAAAGAGAAGATTATTGAGGTGAGTGGCCGCCCCCTCCCCCACGCACGCCGCGAGCTCCCCCACCCCCGTGGCGCTGCAGGCGGCACTTCGCGCCCCTGGGCCCGTCTCCCCCCTTGGGCTCTGGATGCCCTACCGCCCCCTCTGCAGTCCCTGCAACGCCGCTGCCTCCCATCGTCGTAGTGACGGGGCCGCTGGCGTCCTCAGCGCCCGGCCTCTCCGCCCGCTGTCGCCCGCCGTGCGCGCAGTGACTCCAGAGTTTTCGTCCTGCGCCAGTCCTCGAGACTCGGGGTGTTTCTAGGATTGTGTCCAATTAGGCGATGCCCAGCAGGCTCGGATACATCTCCGAGGGAGGCCGACTTCTGACGGGCCTTTGTTTTCCTTGTTCTTTCACCTGTCACCCAGGCGAAAATGTGTTAAATTTTTTGGAGCCATCGCGTTACTATTTAATACCTTTTTTATCTTTGTCTGAATTTTGCCATAAGAAAGCAGAGATTTCTTTTAGATTGCAGTCTATCCTCTCGCACACAGCCTTTGGCATATATAATTTCAGTTAGATGAAAGCGCTTTAAAAGATATTCAGAGGAGCTGGGGAGATAGCTCCGTCGCACAAGTGCCTGCCTGGCAAGTGCAAGGTCGTGAGTTTGAACCCCGGTCCCGCAAACAAACCAAAAAAAAGACATTCAGCCACATCAGTAGCTGTGCTAAATACCGTTTCCTGGTTAAGTGTATTTATTGAATTGAGCCTGCACCCGTTTAGTGGGCCAGAGAACGCTATTGACTTTAATAAGTGTACTACAGCTGTTCCTCAGTGTTGTGTCAGGGAGCTTCAAGATAGTGAATCGACTTGAGATTCTGTAAATATGTCATATATCTCTAATGGGACACTTCTTGGATTTCTGTTGTTCATTCTTACTCATCATTAAACAGAAGTCATGAATTTTGGGTGTAATTGGAAAAGGCTGTCACCATTTTGCTACAGAGGATGCCAGAATTGTGGACAGCCATATGTGGAATGCTTTTCATTTTAAAAAACCAAAATGAACAGTGTTTTGAAATGTTTATTACTGATAGTCGAGTTATAAAAGCCCTGCAAAATGGCAATGAAAGCCCTCAAGATTCCATTGTACAAATCTAATCAGGAGTTAGGCAGATGTATTTTTTTTAAGTCTGTTTTGTTTTAAATGCCTGTGAAAACTTTGAGTAACCTTGACCGTATTTCAACTCTAAAGTAGACTGTATTTTTACTGTTAATTTTTACTGCTTGTAACTCAGGTAGTGCCATAGCATAGTGCATATTTGAAAACAAAATGATGTCATCAACAATTCTAAACTATCTAGATTCCTGACACAAACAAAAATCTCTGGAGAACTATATGGTGACTTACAGTGCTGTGTGAAACAAGGGCCGGTCAGGGTGGCTTAATGTGTGTAAGCCATGATACAGAGCAAAAGTTCCCATATGAAAATAAGTGTTGGTGTGCTCTATACATCACAGAGCTTTAGTTGTTTTAATTTAATTGTTAAGGCTTAATGTTTTTTATTTTTGTGTATTTCGTACAGGGTCTGCAGGGTCGCACTCCGTAAATCAGACTTGTAGTGATCCTCTTTTTTTCAGCCTCCCAAGTACTGGGATTACAGGTGGGCATCACCACGCCCAGTCTTCCTTTCATCTTGAAACAACATCTTTTCATTTTGTTTGATATTGGATTTTGTGATGCTGATTGAACCCCGTGCCTCCCGCATGCTAAGCACACATCCTATTGCTAAGTTGTGCCCAACACCTGACCAATAAGGTGATGAGAAAAAGAAATTTTTCATAAAGAAAAATAGAAACGAAAGCGCCTGACAAAATGCTAGAAGTGATGGAATGAGCTTGGTTTGGTTTTGTTCCTTACTGAAACCCAGCTTGTTGCTGGAAGGATTGCAAGGGGCAGGGCAAGGCCGAGCAAGTTCAGCTGACAGCTTACCAGTCAAGCCTCATTCTCAATACACCTTTCCCCTTTTTGTATAAATTTGCAAAAATCCAGCCAGAAAGAATTTTTATTACCCCAGTATAAAAGTTAAAGTGTTTATAACGAACACACATGACCTGAAATTCTAAATTGGTCCCACTGAATATTTAAGTCAAACGTGTATTTCTCAGGGGTATGTGTGTGCATGGGTCTGGTCTGGCACAAAGCAGGGCCTATACATCCTAAGCCTGCACTCCATCCTACCAGAGTACACTCCCTTTCCTTCAGTACTTATGCGTGGCCTTTAAAATAAGTGATTGCCCTACCTTCCAATTTTTCTTCCGTGCATTTATTACTGATTGTGGAAAAGCAACACATGCAACTTGTTTTCCCCATTTTCCGGCATCACACTTAAGGCCTATGCATAGCTACACTGTCCCACCCTTTCTTAAGTTCTTATCATGACATAGAATCTCCATAAATCACTGAATTGCCCCAGCTGGCCTCTGTCATCCTCCTATCTCAGCTTCTGTGAGTGCTGGGTGGGATCAGGCAAGTGCCACCATACAGAGCAAAGCTGTGATTTTTTAGAACTTTTTTTTTTTAAGAGCAGAATACTTATGGGGGGAGGGACAGAAGAGTGGGCCCCAGTGAGGTGTCACCAAGAAGGAACACACTTACGTAGAGGAAATCAGACGCTTGAGAAGTAGCGTTACGTTTTGAGTTGGCGATGCGGTGGCCGTAGCCGAGGGCCTCATGCGTACCAGCGGTGAGCTGCTGCTGAGCTGCATCCCCACTTGAAGAGATAACAGGTGTAATGAATCGAGCAGCGGGTTTTGAATCCTGGAGCCTGGATTTGAGTCTCTTACTTTAAATCCTGACTCCAGCAGTGGTAGCAAACCTGTGGCACATGTGTTGTTTTTCTTTTTAAGACAAAAGGTGTTAATGTATGAGTTGTTTTTTTTCTAAATTAAGACCTCGTTATTCAGGTTTAATTGCAGTGTTCCCACTTTGCAATAAATAAGTGGGCTTAGGATTGCAGTTTGGACTCTCACATCCCTCACTGGTGTATAGTTTTGAGCAAATTACTTGATCTAGCTGAAGTGCCATCCTGATCTGCAGAGTGGAGCTGATTTCTGTGTTATTACTGAGCTGTGAGTTAAATATGATAATGCACATATGAAGTGCCTGCCATGTGGCATATATATGCATGTATATATTTGATATATGGCAGCTACTCAATTAGCTATTCAAATAGTTAATATTATAAGAAACTAGGAGAAATAATTACGGACTGACCTGCATTGTCTGTGTTTATTATTTCTTCCCCACCGGGAATAATTTTTGTTACCTACATTTTTTCTTTTCCTCTTTTAAACTCTTCAGAATTTATTTGCATGAATAAATATTTTACTTTCAGACTGACTGTATCAGACATTGTTTTCTTAGTTATTCACACATTGATCTTAAAAGATATGCACTACCATTTATTGTAGTTAACATTTAATAATGAATTGAAGTCAGCTTTGTGCAGTAGAATATTTGGTTATAGGGAAAAAAAAATAGTCTTTGGGTTTAGCAAGCAGATGTCCACCTAAGGACTGAAACAGCAAAGAAGTAGTACAGTCATAGGAACCTGTAGAGGCAGGAGCCCAGTGCATACAGGATGGAGAAAAAGAAACTGAAGAGCCTCAGCTCAGGTCTACCTGTGAGTGCTTGGAGCTGGATTACACAATGTCCCTTGCACAGATGGACAACAAACACAGTCACCAGTGCACTGAGGGAGACAGACACAATAAACATTACTACCTACCCTAGATTCACACACCTGGGAAGCCAATTTCTTGAAATGCTGATTCGTGTTGCCCTGCCCTCTCTCTGCTTCCCTTTATCCCAGCATCTTTACAGAGCACAAAGCCCATGGATTGTAAAAGGAGCAAGGTACTAACTGAGAGATGAAGGGCCAGAGTTTTAAGTGAAGTCATTCACTGTATGAAGGGTAATGGAAAGTCAGGGAGCCGTTCTCTTTTTATGGCGTTTTCTAAACTGTTGTATTGTGATTCCCAGGTCTTGTGAAGCAGGCGTACACACCCTGTTTAATCCCTTCAGCTTAACTTTCAGAACATTACTGAGCCAGTGAAGACACTTCCCCAATTTTGTTTTGCTTTTGTTTTTGTTTTTAAACTTTATGTTATGGCCCGCTCAGCCTACCCTGGGGATGGAGCTGGCATAGCATGTGGTGCTGGGGATCAAACCGGTCCCTACAGTTGCCTGAGCTTGCCTAACTAAGCAAGAGCTTTAGACTACTGAGCTATCTGACCCACTCCCTAACTTTGTTTTAACCATGATATATAAACTGTAGCCCCCTTTTCGTGTCTCCCACACTCCCGCAGCTCCCAATTCAGGTAGATAAAAATCTGTCCTAAGCTCAGGAGAAGAAAGGCTTTATTGAAGCAGTCTAAACTTTAAACTATACTATTTTCCAATTTTATAGTCAAGTACAGCTTGGGTCAGAATCATATGTTATTTTAAAAAATCATATGTTATTAATATTTAACACTTAGGGGACTAGTCACAGATCTCTTGTGGAGAGAAGAGGGAAAAGATACCCAAGCCACATATAGGTGATAGCTTACATAGGAGCTGTTGGACAAGTATGACTCCTTTTCAGTTGAGGAAACCGACAGAAGCTAAAAAAAATAAATTGCCCAAGGTTACTAAACTGGCAGACAGCAGAGCTGGGATTCAGACCCTGGAAATCTGGCTCCGATGGCCTTGTTGGCCACTCTGCCTCTTTGTTATGAACGCTTTAATTTCAGAAGGAGTGAGGGAAAGGAAAAAGAGAGAAAGAACCCCATTTTTCCAGTAGGAAAGCTATAGCAAGGAAGATAATCCAGCTTTGTTTGCAATAGACATGTCCAGTGCACAGCCAGCACACCTGGCTTGCTTGAGCCTCGCTGAAGGAAGAGGTCTTGAGCCACATAGAAGACCCGCAGTGCAGTTAGTGTTATGAGTAACAAAACTCCCACATATATGCTTAACTATAACAAAGTCATACCCCCATATGGGTTTAATATGTCTATGAATATAGATTAAATCCATTCTGCATATGCTGTTCCTTATTAGCAGTAGAACTTCAAAAGGCTGCACCTCCTGGACTTTCTAGACTTCATAGAAAACAGTATATCGTAAGAGTTAGGAAGACTGAGTAATGTACATGTTTCATAAATGCTGAATGAATATCTGCTTTCAAAGATGGTCTGTAAATTCTGGTTAGATACTTTGAAAAGACAACTCATGTGTTATCTCTGTAGACTATGTGAGTATGTGCTAACATGTAGCTAAGCCTGAAAACTTCTGGGATCTGAAGAGACTCCCCTTGGGAATACTTCGCTAGCCCTCAAGGCCTTTTTCTTTCCTGAGCTTTCATGTGTCACTGTCCATCTTACTACTTGGTCTTACTCCTAGTTGGCGGATTCTGTCATTAAGTAAGGGGTATAGTTGGAACCCCAGGTATAGTAATACCTGGCAAAGCATCTATACAGTGTTGCACTTTGATCCCAGTTGTATTTTATAGAAAGCCTCCTGTCCCACCCATGACAGCTCATTTTCTGTGATAAGAGAGCATAGCCATTCACAGTGCGTTGCTGCTCTACAGTCATCTATCTCTGCATATACTGCGTGCCTTTGGCATATTAGCTTTGATGCCTGTGTAAAAACAAGGGACACCATTCACAGAAGGTCTGATGCAGAGAATCTCAGTGGTCAGTGCTATCTTTATTCATATACATAATCTGTAGGCAGTTTATGTAGAATTTTGTAAAACTGTTTTAGGATATTAGGACAGGTATGGAAGTAAGAAAAAGCCAGTTTTTGGTATATGGGTGAATAATCTTGTCATGAAAAGCCTTTTAGACCCAAAACTCTTGAAATTTTCAATCTTACAAACAAAACGTCTGTTTTACTGGTATTGAGACGCTATAAAGATTACATTGTATTGCCTATTTTCTAATCCTAACATTGTGCAAATTTGTTTCAGGATAAATGCCTCTCAGAGGGTAAAGATAAAGACCTTTTTGCCCTTTCTTCCTCTCTGAAAACATCTATCAGCAAGAGAATTAGAGAGCAAAATGCTGCATTTTGAAATTAGGAAGTGGGCATTCTCTTGAGCCTCAGCATGTGAAGCTGGTGGTGAATGGATGAGCGGGAACTGACGTGGAACAGGACAGCTGTTGTTGAGGCCTTGTAGTTATGGAAAAAGTCAACACTGACAGGGAGGGTGGCACAGAGGGCCATCAAAAACCTGGATTGAGAATGTTAGAAGTAACTAACAGTTTTCATCCAACACTCAGTGAGGCAGTTCCTCTAAACCAATCCAGGGGCATCTGCTTGTGGAGCAGTCGGCACAAGGAGATGGGGACTCAGCATGGCCCCCACAGGGCCTGTCCAGTGTGCTCAGGGCCCTCCGCCCTCTGTGTTGTGGTCAAAACCAGCCTTTTCCTCCAGCTAGGTGAACCTTCCAGAGAAACAGATGAGACAGAACAGGGATTTCAAATACAGTATTTGGTGGTTTCCTGTCAGTCTTGCTACCCATTCATATTAAGGGAAAGCTCACTGTATTAGCTTCTTAGGGCTGCTATAATGAATTACCAAAAAGTAAGTGGCTATGGGCTCAACAGTTTGGAAGGCCACACATCTCAAATCTTAAGTGACAGCTGGGCCAGGCCCTCAAAATCTTTAGGAAAGAGTCCTGTCCCCAAGTCCTAGTGTTTTGGGCCCTCAAGCCGTCCTTGTCTTTCCTTAGCTTACAGTGTGTCTCTCTGGTCTCTGCTGTCTTCACCTTGCTTTCTCTGCCTCTGATGGAGACACCAGTCACTGATTTAGGGCTCAGCTTGATCAGGTATGCTCTCATCCAATTATAGCTACAACACCTGTTTTCAAATAAAGTGTCACTTAAGGTCAGGTGGGTGAGTCGTGGAGGGACACTACAACCCCTGTGCACACACTGAACATGCTTGCACAGTGGCTCCCCAGTGTTTTGCACTGCATGTTAAGGGGAGTAGAGAGGCAGAGATAACCATTAATGCCTAACATAATGAGTATTGCCTGACTGGTAGCTGTTATATTAATAATATTCCAAATTTAGATGCAGCTTTGCTTTTTCATTTGATATATTTCTTTCATTAACAATTGGATACATTTTGATAGTTTGGTTTATTAAATGTAATAACTTGAGAAGACATTTATTGCCCACAAAACTAGTCCAAAACTTAATGTATTTTCTTCTTCTGGTGTAATATTTACTCCCCATTCAACAAACAACAAGAATGTCTTCGTTCTTTAACATAACACTGATGAATGTGAATTCTGAGGTATACCCGCTGTGCTAGTAGCTCTAAGATACCTTTTGCATAAGAGTTAAGAATGCGAGTTTGGAGTGGCAGCCAAATAGCTCAGCAGATTAAAGCACCTGCTTGGGCAGATGCAGCAGCCAGGGTTTGATCCCCTGAATGCCCTGCCAGCCTCACCCTCAGGACGCTGAGGGGCAATTGAGACAGGGTGTGGTGGCACATGCCTAGAATCCCAGCTCTTGGGAGGCTGAACACAGGCAGGTGACCGTAAGTCCAGTGTACATAGTGAGGCCTTGTGAACCGTTATTAAGATACAAAAAAATAAAAATAGAAATCTGGGTTTGGTGGTTGGCTCAGCAGTAGAGTGCTTCGCTAGCATGTGCAAAGCCCTAGGTTCAGTCTCCAGCATCACCAAAAAAAAAAAAAAAAACCAGCCAAAGGCACTGCACTATATGAATCCCATTCAAATCAACATTGTCCTAAAAATTGTGATTATGGCAATACTTGCTGCTCTGAAATACACCGTGGGAAAACAGCATCATAATAAGACACTTGATAATAACTATTTATAGAGTTCTAAAGAATTGTGGTATACTGAGGTCATGCGTGCCTTGGCTTAATGTTTTACTTAATACTCTTCCATAACATAAGGAAGGCTACTTTTCATATGACAAATTAATGGATAACTTTTAGTTATCACTGGAAAAATAGTAATATAAACAATAAAAATCGTTCTGTGCTGTTTCTCATTTAGGACAAAACTTTTGGTCTAAAGAATAAGAAGGGAGCAAAGCAACAGAAGTTCATCAAAGCTGTCACTCATCAAGTTAAATTTGGTCAACAAAATCCACGTCAGGTAAGTAATACACATTTCTGTATTTTCCTCTTACAAATGTATTGTTTACTCAGCATCTGACAAAAGTGTGTGGTATTGTAATTTTGTTTCAAAATAGACTCTGCTCTCAAAGTTCTGTGCCTCTTTCTTACAGGTGTATGTTGGGAAATTTTTCCAAGCCACTTTCCTATAGCCATCATGTATTCTGAATCTACTGCTTGCTGTGCTACAGGATGTGGGTGCTGTTATATCTAATTTAGAGCTCATAGCTAGTTGCTTTGTTCTCAGCACTGTGATGCTAGGAACACTTCTGCAAGAAGTACCTTCGGACATCTGTTCTTACAGGCATTTGTGCTATAACTTCTGTGGCGAGGATTACCTGCTATTAAATAGATCTCTGTAATTTTAATAAATTTCCCAGGTCACATTTCAGAGGCTCTGATACTTCACATTTTCATTTGCGGTGTATGAGTAGTAAGCACAGTATCTTCAGACACAGTAGTTATAACGTTGCGTCTTAGTGTTGTGTTGTTTTGTCTTTCCAAAATGCTTGTTGTGTGTGTCGGCGTTGCAGTGCTTGCCTGTTCACACTGCTTTTTACTTGTCTTTTTCTTATTAATTGATGATGCCATTGTCAGCACTGCAGATAATTTGTGATCATTATTTTGTTTTTAGTTTTTGTATTGACCACCATGTCTAGTATTCTGTTCCCCTCTCCTCCCCTCTGTTCTCCTCTGTTTTTTAGTACTGGGATTTGAATGTAGGGCCTTGGACCTCCTGTGTAGGAAAGCAGTCTCCCACTGAGCTACGTCCCTAACTCTGTCTATTTTATTTTCATAGTCTAGTCTGTCATTTAAATATTTGTTTTTGGAGTCACTACTTACACCAGCAGTATTTGTCTCACTGAATGGAAGCATCATTACTGTCAGGTAACAGTCTCAAACATGTTACGTTCTATTGTGGATTCTTTTGTCATCTGTCCTGAGACCAAGGCAAGTGGTTTCCTACAGGTAGCCTAGTAGCTATGAAGGCAACTGCTTCCCAGAATATTCCTCAGTAAAGTACGTTTTTACCTATCCTGTTGCCTTTTGCTTAACTTCTGACACTTTCTTTTTGATGAAGGATGAACTAACTTCTCAGGTATTTAACTGCAGATTTTTTTTTTTTTCATCTAAGTACATCAGACTGTATCTTAGATAGCCGACACCATGGAAACCAGCTTCCCTCACTCAGGCTGGCTGCACATCAGTACCTCAGCCTTTTACCCCTCCACCAGACACAGTTGCTCTTCCACATGCTAATTAACCTGGCTTTAATGGAAGTGTCAATCCCAGGACTGCCCAAAGCAAAAAGAGCACAAGTTAAACCCAGCCTGAGCATCTTAGTGACTTAGGACACACTATGTCATGTTAAAAATTTTACAGAGCTCTGCATATCCCTGGATTCAAATCCCAGTATCACCAGAAGGCGGGCAGGGAGCAAAAACTGTAGTTGCCTTCCATACCGGTAGGGTTGCATCTTCAGTTCCCGTCAGCTGTGGATCAGAAATATTTTTTTAAAAGACATTGCATCACTGTTGATGTGTACAGCCTAGTTAGAGCTAAGACGCTATCTCTGCTAAACTTGCACTGACGGTTTTCCTCTTGTGGCTGTTCCTAAAACAATACAGTATGACTCCTATTTATGGAGCATTGGCTTTGTTAGGTGTTTTCAGTACTGAAGAGACTTGAGCACCCAATCATATGATACCTTTGGGGGGAGAGGTGCGCTTCTTCCAGATGCCTTTTTTTGTTAAGCAGGTATTTTCTTGTTTTCGTGACAGAGTCTTTCTCTGTTGCTCAGGCTGGACCGGATTTTGAGATCCTCCTGCCACAGCCTCCCAGAGAGCTGGCATTACAGGCTTGTACCACCACACCCAGCTTTTGGTATTTAATGACACTGGTCTTTGTTTATACACGGAAGGTCAGTTACCCCTGTAAGATTCCTCTGGTAGATGTGAAGAAAGCCCCTTGCTCAGTCCTGCTCATCTTTTCTGCCTGTCCTTGTGGTATTTTGAGTGCTGGCTTCAGGTGTACAGGCTTGAGAAAGCCATTTTGAACATGCAGGCGTGTGAGCTCATGTGCTGCCCTGTGCAGTCCACTGCTTAGGAGATGACTCTTAGGTCCCCGGATGTTCCTGCCCTCCAGGTGAGGCTGAGGGCTGTGTCACCTGAGACAGAGCATAGCACCCAGGGCTGCACTGTGCTGCAGCGTGGACCCCAGCTCAGGCTGAGCACCGCCCTCTGTCAGGTTTCCCTTGGCTGGCACGGACCTGATGGCAGCATTGGCTGTGCCCTCCCTGCAGCTCTTCTCCCCTGAGTAATTCTGCCTTCTGCTGCTTTTTCTGGTGCAGAAGCATGGTGGGTGCTCGTGGATGGATTGTTTAGGTCCTGCTGCCTTGCCCATCACTGACTTGGTAGTAATTCTTCAAGAAAATGCCTTCTCTCCTTGGCGCTTTCTTACGTTGCCCTTCCTTCCGCAATATTATATACTCCAAGTTGTAATCAGTTTTTATGTGGAAGGTACTATTTTTAAATGTGCTATCTGAGGTGGAGCCTGTCTGTTTCCAGTGGCATTGGCATCAGCGTTGGCATCCACATCCATGGTGCTCCCCGAGGAATGGCTCCACCCAGTGCTTTTGGGCATTTCTTACTCTGCGTCCAAACTGAGCTCCTCTCTACCTCCCATTCTCAAACCTGTTCCTCCTGTATGCCCTGTCCTGCTCAGCAGCAGCGGTCGAGCCGTGGTGTTCTCGTTTCCCCTTCAGGACTCTTCATGTTAGTCCAGTCGCTGCAGGTTTTTTCGTCCTATCCTCAATACTAATGCTTATTTCAGCTGCTGTGTTCCTTGCCTGCAGAGGTGGCCTGTATTGGATTCGTAGTCTGCTCTCCATAGAGCTGCTGTCATAATCTCCATAAAATAAAACCAGCCTCATGTTTGTCCTCAAGCACTCCAGTTCATTTCCAGTAGTACCATCACTGGTGTGTGAAGGCTGCACATTTCCAGATGTTTTTCCTCTTCAAAATATATCTGTATATTTCTAGGGAATCGATTATTTTTACAGAAACAACATGTGAAGAACCTTTGCCAAAAATGCTGTCACTGTGTCCTCTAAACCCCTTAGTTGAGCCCTGTGACCCACTGATGCAGACATAACTCCTTGGTGTTTCCCATGCTCGGATCCTTTCCTGCGTCTGTACTGCTATCTCTTCTCAAGATTCGTTTCTTGCTCTGAGCTCATGCAGAAGATTATCAGCCCAATCTGATTTCATTAATCATATAGACTTTCTTCATTCCCAGAGTACCATGTAAATTATATTGCAGTTGTTAACATGTCTATCTTCCTGCTAGATTCTCACCTTCTTTAAATAAGCATCCTTGTCCTTTCATCTTATTCCCTGTCATCTAACATAGGACCTGACATGTTTATTATGTTTGGATGAATCCTCTAATCACATTAGGTGTGTAAATTGCCTAGAACCACGCCCTGTGTTTTGCATAGTTGCTGATCCCTGACACTGATCTATCTTAGTGATTTTTCAGATTTTCAGAAGCACTCCAGTTACTTGGGGGTGGTGCAGTCACTGTTGTGTGGAACTTTACATTTCCATATGTTCTTCATCTTTATATGTATTTCTAGGAAATTATTTTCACGGGACAAATATCTCAACAACAATTTGCTAAAAATGCTTGATAAATGTTTCCATAAATTTCTGAATATGCTTTTAAATAGACATAGTATCATTTGTAGAGAAAGAAGAATCCATAGGGTTAGCAATTTTGTTTAATACTTCAGCCAAAACATTTAATGTATACCCCAGGGCCATAGTGTTAAGAGATAAGGACTATATTTATAAATATGTATATGTCTTTATTATAGTAATACTGTGTAGTAAAACAATTTATGTATTAGATCTGGGAATATTACAGGTAGCACAAAGTGAAGCTGAAAAGAAATTGAAGAAAGATGATAAGAAGAAAGAATTACAGGAACTAAACGAACTATTCAAACCTGTAGTTGCTGCTCAAAAAATAAGTAAAGGTAAAAGTCAAGTGTCAGGGTGGTGGTTTTTTCAGATATAATTTGTGTGTAAAATTTTGTTTTGCTGTTTCTTAGCTGAGTCATTGTAGCATTCCAGTAACTAGCCCCACATGTAAGGTGCAGTTTAGACAGTCTCCTGGTTGGCTTACAACACTCAGGCTTTGGTAGCAGCCACAGAAAATAGTAGTTGAGAAAACCGCAAGTTGCAGGTGCCAGGCAGTATGTCTCCTTGTATGTTTGTACCTTGTGGACTCCCACTGAGTGAGTGTGGTGGAATAGCCTTCGTGCCCAGTTACGCAAGCCCGTTGACCTTTGTTGTAAAAATGAGACCAACAGCAGTGTATATTAAATGCCCTGGAATGGGACCGCAAAGACACACCCTACCAGGCACCCACGAAAGGCATTTCCTCTCGTATCAGTAAATGACAGTGACAAGCTAGCCAGAGGTAGCATCTCGCAGGTACAAGCCACGCGTGACGTCTGGAGATGTAATGCACATTCCACACCCTTCTGCCCAGGTGCAGACCCCAAGTCCGTGGTGTGTGCCTTCTTCAAGCAAGGACAGTGTACTAAAGGTGACAAGTGCAAGTTCTCTCATGACCTGACTCTGGAGAGAAAGTGTGAAAAGCGAAGTGTCTACATTGATGCAAGAGATGAAGAACTTGAAAAGGGTATTTTTGTTTTAATTTTTCTTAAGAACAGCTCTTACTTTTGACTTGTTACTGTGACTTGTGTGTAATAATAACTTCTCAAACATTTGTCTTTGTAATATTGTGTTCATAACTAGTTTGATATGCTATTTTTTGCAAAAAAAAATTGCAATTTACCGTGTGACCCCTTATATAATAACTATACTTAGAAAAATAGTGATTTTAAAAAACACATTTTGTGTTAGTTGTTGCTTGCAGTCCATGATGATTAAACCATTGGGGGAGTTGGGGCTTGTGTGTGGCAGCTTTATTTTTTGCTTCTCCTTTTTCTGATTTAGTTTAGATTCATCTGTTATTCTTTCCTACAGAACCTTCTCATTTGCCTCAACTGTCAATATTTAGGAAGCTTCTCAGGCTTGCCTTTGGTTTTAAAGAACCTGTGCTAGTCAGGTTAGAGACTTGGACTATAATATTTCTGTCTTCTTAAGAGGGTAAATGTTAAGACCCATAAATGAAGTGTGTTTAACCTTCATCCCTCTTTTTGTTTAGATACAATGGATAATTGGGATGAGAAAAAGCTTGAAGAAGTAGTGAACAAGAAGCACGGTGAGGCGGAAAAGAAAAAACCAAAAACTCAAATAGTATGTCCTTTTCTTGAATTGAGTAGCTGTGGTGTTTATTATTAGGGAGAATTATGTGGCAAGGTATCTGCTGCTGTTTTCTATTGGATTATTCTTTAGGTTGTTAGGAATGTTTACTTTGTCAGTATAAAGTACAACAAGCTTAACGTTGGAACTTACGTGCTGTGTTTTACAAAATTGGTTGTTCAAAATAGCCTTTGAAAACCACATGAACTAAATAATAGCCTTTATTTCTTTAAAGGCAATTTACTGGTATGATCTTACTTTGTGTAATGTGAATGCATATAATGTATTCAGGGAAGTATTTCCTTGTCATAATTAGAAATGGAGAGAGACCTATTAAAATAGCTCAGTTACTAATGAGTTTGATGTTTTAATAGTGTCAAGATACTTTTTAATTACAAATTTTAAAATACTAACATGTAAATTCCAAAATGAATTTTTTTTTCTATATTTTTTAGGGAAGGGTCTACAGGGTGTTCAGGGTCTCACTGCTCTGAACTACATTGCTCCATCCCTCAGTGATTAGCCACTGATGGGACTCAGAGTGATGCCAAGAGATGGGTTACACAGGCATGTCACCATGCCCAGTCTCAACTGCCATCTCAGCGTGACTTGGGGTCGTAGCCAGCGCAGCAGGCCTGGAGATGGAACCCCGGCCCCTGAGCCTGCTTGTAGGCACTTGAATCTGCTGAGCTACTTGGCCAGCCCTTCAAAATGAAATTTTGATAGGCAGTAATTCTAGTATGCTAGAAAATGTACTGTGAAAGTTCAGTGACTTATTTCTAAGACTAGTGAAAAACCTTGCGGTGTAGCAATATTTTCAGTACTGGATCTGCACACACCTGCCCCATATCTTGGTGGGGGAATACTGGAGTATGGTCTGCTGAAGGATTTTTACTTCTGTGCAGTATCACTTTCTTTTTTTTTTTGCTTGGAACCTTGTACCTTTTATGACTCAGATGAAAAAGTTTGTCTATAAAGTCCAGTAGTAATATAATGTTTGTTATTACTGCATGTTAATTTTTAGGAAAGATCACTGTGAAATTATGGTTATATTTTTATAATCAGTTCATAGTGATTTACCTAAACTTTACAATTTGAGATTTCATTTACAAGTATAAACAAGTCCGTGTATAAACAGGCCCTTTATAAAGACCATATGCAAGAAAGTTTGCTATTTTGTAAGATCTTGATAAGTTTATGCAAACATTTCTTCACACACAAGTGCCCTGCCCCTCTTGTGATTAGCCGCTGGATGCGAGTGGCCTCTGCGCACCTGGTGCCTTTCACCACTCACCGTGGAAGCGGGCTGCACTGAGCCGATCTTTCTGAGTCGTGTTGTCTCTACAGGTCTGCAAGCATTTCCTTGAAGCTATTGAAAATAACAAGTACGGCTGGTTCTGGGTGTGCCCTGGAGGGGGTGATAATTGTATGTATCGTCATGCTCTTCCTCCCGGATTTGTGTTGAAAAAAGATAAGAAGAAAGAAGAGAAAGAAGATGAAATTTCATTAGAAGATCTCATTGAAAGAGAGGTAGTAACTGGTACTATTTTCCTACTATTAGAAAACTGAAGGGCCGGCGGGATGGCTCAGTGGTCTAAAGTGCCTGCTTCAGAAAGCTTGGGCGGCTTCAGGGACCGCGGTTCTATCACCGGCACCACATGCTGCGCCAGCCCTGCCCTTGGGGCGGGCTGAGCCAGCCATAAAAATTAGTGACTAAACAAACAAAGGTTCTGAAACAAGAAAAATAAATAAATAAAATAAAATAAAAATTTAAAAAAGAAAACTGAAAACAGTATTTGCTACCACTTACCACCTGGGGGCAATAGCGTGTTGTGAAAGGGAAAGAGGTACTGGGGGTGTTTCTGTGCGTAAACGTCAGCCCAGCCATGAACATTATCACGACTTGAATTTTAGGGTTATGTAACAGCTGTGCTGGGGACCGACTTAGCACATTCTTTTCCTAAGGTTCCATGCTGTAACATGCCCTGTTACTTCTCAGGTTGCTGAAAAATGACTTCCTTTTGGATTTTTTCTTAGTCTTTTTCTCCCACCTTACACCAACTACTGATGAAGGATAGAGGAGACAGCACCTCCATTTTTTTCTGTTATGTGTTACCTTCTTTGGACTCAAGGCTCCTGTGGGAGGGTGGGCAGCAGGTGTGATGAGGAGGCTCCTCAGATTCCAGCGTGGGGTACGCACTGGTGGGCCCTGCACGAAGGGGACTGACAGCCTGGCCATGTGCGACACCAGGACTCAAAGTGGAAAAGAGGGTCTTTAGCTGCACTTTTTCTAGCTCAGCCAAAAGAGCATTTTATTCTGTAAGTTAGCAGCTATGGCTACTTCTGGCATCAACAGAAGTTGTTGAGTTGACTATAAAAAGTCAATTTAGAATTTGTATTTAAAGCTATTTATATTTTGCCTATTGAGGCAGGAGGATCAGTGCGAGTTCGAGACCAGCCTGGGCTACCAAAGTGAGCTCAAGGCCGGCCTGAACTGCATAGCGAGACCTTGTCTCAAAAAGACAAAAATAAAATAAAATAAAGCTATGAATATTTTGCTTAATCTTAAACAATGAGTATTTTGTGTAAGTCCTTGACGTTGGGAATAAGTACACTTATTCTTGATTAGGTATTTGTATGAGCAGCTTCATGGTAGACCACGTTCACAAAGACACAGCGTCATTTCTTCTCATCCCTGTCACCTCCTACCCCTGCCTGCCCCTCCACTCTTGGTCCCCTTCCCAGTTGAAGAGCTTCCATTTCTCTTTTCTTCCTTTTTAAATCCTTTTTCCCTTCCATCATCTTGTATTCTCCTTTCCATTGAAAAAGATCTGTCTCCTGTTATCCTTTTATTTTGCTCACTCTTTACATTTTGAATTTCTTATGAATATGTATTTTGGTGTCTCACCCAAAGCACAGTACATTGTAGTTTTTTTAAAAAAAAAAAAGTGAACTTTAGAGAACTTGGTGTATTTTGCTTTGTCTCCTGGTCCTACCTCTTAGTAACTCTTCATCTTGGTAAATTTCCTGGCTCCTTCTCTTTGCGGAGATGGGTGTGTTAGTGTGTACAGATAAGGCTTGTAGCGCTGAGTGCTTGGCCAGTGTTTAGCAGAGGTTATTTTCCTGTATACTTATTACTGCATTGAGAAACAGCTGAGCTGTTTAGTTTGGTTTCTTATCTCCTGAGGACACAAATGGAACATGGGATATTGTCAATAGTGCCTTTAATTTTTATTGTTTTCAGTAGTTGGTTCCTGTTGAACCAACAGGTGTGGAACTTCTGGACACTCAATTTACTCATTGGCACTGAGGTGAAAATGTTACTTATTCCATATTTACCATCTTTGGGGCCGATGGGCAGGGAATAAATTATGTGAGGTGAAAACTGCTGTTTGTGCCATCAGGGTGACTTGAGTGCTCTCTTCCCTCTGCAGCGTGCTGCCTTAGGTCCCAACGTTACCAAGATCACTCTAGAATCTTTTCTTGCATGGAAGAAAAGGAAAAGACAAGAAAAGATTGATAAACTTGAGCAAGATATGGAAAGGAGGAAAGCTGACTTCAAGGCAGGAAAGGCGCTGGTGGTGAGTCCCAAGCTACCACCTCCTGAGGCTTTGTTCTGTGGCACCTGTCATGTGGAATTTCAGCCTATTTCACCGTCCGTGTGCCTAAGTCATTGTCCAGAAAATGTTTGAGTTTTTGTCATAAATTGAGATATTTGCGTTTCTGAGCAGATAAGTGGTCGCGAGGTGTTTGAGTTCCGCCCTGAGCTGGTCAATGATGATGATGAGGAAGCGGATGACACACGCTACACGCAGGGAGCAGGCACCGACGAGGTGAGTGGGGCTAAGGTGGGGGGGTGGGGGGGGCGCATCCCTGAGGCTAGAGAACCGGAAGCCACATACATCATTCAGCAGTGTGGGCATAACGGTAATTGCTGCGGCCCGGGGTGCTTGTGAAAATTAAAGGAGGTAATGCAGTATTAGTTCATAGCTTTATGGAACTTAGAACTGGGCCTGGTATATAACGAAGTGCTGTATGTATCAGCTGTGGTAATGGTTTTGTCCCCCTCTGAAGTAAAACAAAAGTTTTGTTTACTGTGTTGTGCTAAAGGTATCAGTCATGGCCTGGAAGTGCAGGGACAACGGCAAGGCATTTGGTTGTAGGCAGTTTTAGAAATAACAGGTAATGTACTATTCGGTGGTTATCATAAGATGCTTAGTTGAAAAGAGTACCATACTCCATGATGAAAGAGGTACCAGGGAACAGCAGGATAGCTCAGTGTCTAAAGTGCCTGCTTAGGCAAGCTTAGGGAAGCACAGGGACCAAGGTTAGATCCCACACACCACACGCTGCACCAGCCCTGCCCCCAGGACAGGCTGAGCCAGCCCCCCCCCCCAAAAAAAAAAGGTGTGGAAGGGAAGTGTTCCAGTGGGAAGAGCTTTATTAGGAAACTTAGAAAAAATAAAATGAATTTTGGCAGTAGTTGACGTTTTATTTTCATTGAGCTGACATTGAGCATTAAGCTGAATGTTGGTAAAACATTTAGTGACAACTTTCTGTTTTATGAATTGTTGAAGGTTGATGAGTCCGTGAGCGTAAATGACATAGACTTAAGCTTGTACATCCCAAGAGATGTGGATGAGACAGGCATTACTGTAGCCAGTCTCGAAAGATTCAGCACGTACGCTTCAGACAAAGACGGTGAGTATACTACCCTCTCCCAAAGTATAACCATTAGGGAGGTGTCTAAAGGGAAGCCAGAGGGTGGCAGATTTAAACCTGTACCAGTGCCGGACTTGTGGATTGGCCCTGCATAACGCAGTAATGGTTGGTGCTGTTTGCTGAGCAAACTGAACTAACTAGAAAAGGATCTGAGATGAGTCTGGAGCTGTAGGCGATGAGTTCACTGTGGAACATCATGAGTTTGAGATGCTGTGGCTGCATAGAGTGCTCTTGTCCAGGACACAGCCATTTGCTAGGGGGTGGGGGGGAAGCTGCACATTGTCTCCATTAGTTGGAGTGTGTCACCCAGGCACGGTAAATGCAGCAGCATTACTAAGGCACAATGCAAACACTGTGTTTTCATTTGAGCCGAAGAAAATAAGCAGCTAGGGAAGGGGTGGGGTGTAGGAGTTGGGGCTAGTTCTCAGCAGGACCGTGGAGTTAGAAGGAAGAAGGGGTGAGTACAGAGGGCTCTGAGCCTAGAAGTCCGGTGCTTTCAGATATGGAGAACCTAAATGTATGTCTAGGGGCCCAGCAGGATGACTCAGTGGTCTAAAGCGCCTGCTTAGGAAAGCTTGGGCGACTGCAGGGACCGAGGTTCGATCCCCAGCACCACATGCTGTGCCAGCCCTGCCCTCAGGGCAGGCTGAGCCGGCCATAAAAATAAATAAACAAACAAAAGTTCTGAAACAAAAAAATAAATAAATGAATGAATGAATAAATAAATGTATGTCTAGGCAGGAGAGCAGGTGAAGGAAAGCTGGAAATGGAAAAGTTTAAGAAGCCAGATCTGGAAGTATAAATAACAATTAAGTGCGAGTGGGGGAGGTTGCTGAAAGTGTGCCTGGAGATAAGGCTTGTCGGTATAATTGCATCTGATTAGACCTGGAAGAGACAGGAAAAGTTGAGCATGCATGCCATGGGAGAATAGTACTAATTAAGGCAGAAGCTGAGAGAGAAAAGCCCAAACTTTATGTTTACAACACCAGAATGCAAGCTTTAACTTGAAATCTGGCCTCACTGTTGATCTCTTCTTGAGAAGCCTTTCTTCGGGCTGTCTCCCCGACAGCTGCTGGGCCGTGTACAGGAGGCTGGAATGACAGTAGACAATTGCAGGTACATCATAGACCTTCCCCAGGATTTTTTGTCAGAAATATGTGGAATTGCTAAAAAGCTCAACCTGTTAAAAGTCGTCTTTATATAAAGGTTGTCATTTGCACAGACACAAACCAGCAGTTTTGTTTTTCTTAGCCATCTGCAGCTGTAAGGGGAAGTGCCTTTCTCTGCTTCACATGCGTGCTTTTTGCTGAGCAGTTGCTGCACCCTGCAGCTGCACCCCCTGCCCCTCACCCTTCTCCCCTCACTCCTCGCCCTCTGGGAGGGAACCTCATGGTTGAGCTCCTGAATGAAGTGTTCGTGCTTTTACGCTCATAGGTTTAGTTCTCCTGCCATTTAACTACTATCTAGAAATCCGAAAGTCAAGGCTCTGCTTATATAGTTTCTGTTGGTAACTGTTTATTCAGACAACACATTATGTAGAAGTGGACACCTGGATTACTGACTTATGTAGGGAACACAGAATTGTAGAAGTTCATCTTATCTGCCCTCCAGTGTGTAAACCACTAAGTAGTCAAATGTCTGCAGTAAGAGTATCTTACAAGAGCAAGAGGTAACATTGGTCTTTGCTCTCAGTCACTAGTGAGAAGTGCTTTCTTGTTTTAGGTCTCACCCATTGCACTTTTCATTTTTAGAAAATAAATTAAGCGAAGCCTCTGGAGGTCGGGCTGAAAATGGTGAACGCAGTGACTTGGAAGAGGACAACGAAGTGGATGGACAGGAAAATGGAGCCGTTGGAGCTGTTCCTGTGGATGAAAATCTCTTTACTGGGGAAGATCTGGATGAATTAGAAGAAGAATTAAACACACTTGATTTAGAAGAATGACGCCCAACAAGTCAAGGAAGAGATTATGTCAGCTCCATATGAGCTGAAATGGACTACATTTGGTTTTTTTTGTTTGTTTGTTTTTCCTTTTTCACCCGGAATCAACAGGATCAACAGCTCACGTCCCATCTGATTGTGGAGGGCTTGCTGTCCTCCAAACGAGGACCGCTTTCCCTGCGTTTTCTCTTCTGACTTTGGCTATGTCTCATAGTAAGTTCATAGTAGTTCATGGTAAATTGAATTATAAAAAGGTCACTGCAGAAAATGATTGTTGTAACTGTCCACTCAAGTAGAAAGCATACCTGCCTTTCCAGCTTTTGGTTTTCATTGGGCATGCGTTAATATCAGCAACCAAATTGACGTGAAAAGGCCCATCAAGGAGTGATTGCCTTTCCTCTGTATTTATATGATGTAAAGACTGCCTAGAATGTGAGTGCTGTGCGTTCTAAAGGGATCTGCCCAGGCAGCTCAGTATTGCATATCTTTGGACAATTTGATGGGCATTTGCAATGGAACATGAACCCAACGGGATCAGCTACAGTGCCCTGTGTTTTCCTATTCTTTTTTGCCAATAAAGTTGTAAATAAAAAATGTCATACATTAAAACCTAACCATGAGCTGTTTTTTTTTTTTCCCTGAAAACACTCAACTCTTGTAGCCCCAAGACACTTACTTGAGTATCTGTTAAAGTGTCACATAAAGCCATTTATTAATGGGTTTTCTTATTGGAGAGCCCTGTGGACTATTAACAGTACTAACAGTGAATTTAATAATTTTTGGCTTCTAGAAGAGAATGCAGGTGATGTTATATCAAAGTAATTTTAAATTAATAGTTCATTCACCTAATTAAATGTCACCTACAATTGAACTACCTAAGCAAGTAGAAGAGAATCGAAGAGAAAATACTTCCCCTGGGAGTAATTATTAGTATCTCCAAGTCTAATTTCTAGATGGCATTCATCTGTTTGTCTAATGGTTTCTTCCATCATAAAGGAAAGGCATACTCAGAAAATACAGAAGCATTTCATCAGAAAATTAAACTATAAAATTAAATCTTTTTCTAAGTTTATAGGTCTGGGGAGATAGCTCATAGCTCAGTGGTCTAAGTACTTGCCTGGCAAGCTCAAGGACCAGGGTTTGGTCCCAGGTACCACATGTGCTGGCCCTAGGACCCTGGGCGCTCTATGCCATCCACCGAAACTGGCTGTGGTGCTGCATGCCTGTAATTCCAGTACTGGAGTGCCTGAGCTGTATAATGAGACCCTGTACCAAATTATATAGCGATTTATTTAAGGAGCCATTAGAATTTATCTTTTCTTTCTTCCTGTACTAGGGATTGAACTTAGGACCTTGTGCTTGCAAGGCAAGTACTTATGCCACCGAGCTATGTCCCTGGTCCATAGAAGTAATTTTTTTAATATTGCAGCGTTGTATATGTTTAGATATATTTGTGAGTTTCTCTGAAGTACGTATATTGAAATTTATTTGATTTTTGTATTCATGGTACAGTTTTTATTACTATACGTACTGTGAAATTGACCAACACTTTTCACATTCATACAAAACCTTAGTTTTTCTCTTAGATTTCCCTTTTAGAAATTCCCACTATTGTTTCTTTGTAGCCCGTTGGAGGCTGAAGTAGGAGGAGTGTAAATTCGGGTCCCACCTAGATGACAATAAGACTCTGGGTCAAAAAAAAAAAAAAAAAAAAGCTGGGATGTCACTGAGTGCCAAGGCCCTGGGCTTAGTCCTGAGTACCGTAAAATAGTAGAAATATGCATGTACATACGTAAATAAAATTAATTTCAGCATTGTAACAGCACTTTAAAAGATCTGTAGTTTGAAATCAGAAAGCTGTAATGTCACCTTTCTACAAAAGAAATGGTTTTGTACTTATATTCTGTCAAATGCAATCATTTTCTACCAACACAAGAACTTTTGTTTTTTCCTGCCTGTGAGAGCTCAGCCTACATTATTTCTTTTTTTTTTTTTTTTTTTTTTTTTTTTTTTTTTTTTTTTTTTTTTGGCTTTTTGAGACAGGGTCTCACTGTGCAGTTCAGGCTGGCTTTGAGCTCACTTTTGTAGCCCAGGCTGGTCTCGAACTCGCAGCGATCCTCCTGCCTCAGCCTCCCAAGTGCTGGGATTACAGGCGTGAGCCACCACGCCCGGCTATTATTTCTGTATCTTAAAACTCAGCTATTACAGCCATAATGATTGAGTATTTGCCAGAACCTAATTCAAACCAATTATGTTGTGAATTTTACATTATCTTGTCAGATTCTTTAGGCCACATCATATATTAACTGGTGCAAATTATGTAACTGTACAACATATTTTTAATATTTGAAGTAGCTCTGACCATTGGGTGAATTGATATGTGATAGTGATGAAACTGTAGGATCAGAACTTCAAATGTAAAAGTATTTTTAAAAGCATTAAAAAAAGCATTGCATCCATTCCAACATGGAGAGTAGATGCAGAATGTGGCAGTTCATCCAGGTAACCTGTGGTGTCCCTGTGTAAGTTCTGTTCCTGTTTGGAACATGAACTTTGGAGCACCTTCAGGATCAGACTACAAAGCTTTATATGAACTGGTTCTGATGCAGACAGTTATGTTAATACACGTTGTTGTGTGTGAATTTCTGCTTGTACCCGAGGAAGGTGGACTTCCGAAATGTTTTGGACTTTCTATGCTTTCTCAAGCTTATATTCCATTAATAACAATGTTTTCTGAATAGTGATAAATTGGTTCTCAATTAGTCAAAATAAACTGGAAGCTAAACTTTAAGCTAGAATTTGGCAACACTGGTATACCCTGCACATTTTTTAAACATTACTTGTTTTCATTGCTTTTTGTTAGAGATAAAAAGTGATTTGTTGTTCATTAAGTCAGTAGATGTTTCTGTGCTTTCCTACACAAGCGAGCCATTAAGTGGGATGGGCTGACATGTTTTAGGATGTCAGCTCTACCTGATTGCAGTTTGCATGTTTTGAAGGGGAAATCACAGCTATCCGTGCCTAGCTGTGAGCAGGGACACACTCAAGACTGCAAGCAAACTTCTCAGGTAGTTTGCCTTCCAATTTGATTGATCGATTGTTTTTTAGGCAAAGATCTGAGTCGGGCATGGTGGCGCATGCCTGTAATTCCAGCACTTGGGAGGCTGAGGCAGGAGGATCAGTGTGAGTTCGAGACCAGCCTGGGATACAAAAATGAGCTTAAGACCAGCCTGAGCTGTGTAGTGAGACCCTGTCTCAAAAAGACAAAAAAAAAAAAAATCTAAAAATTGCTATTTTGTGCCTGATTCTCCAGAGTTACATTTCTATGGCAGGTAACTTCATCTTCAGAAAGATGTCAGTACGGCAGGATGGCTCAGTGGTCTAAAGCGCCTGCTTAGGAAAGCTTGGGCGGCTGCAGGGACCACGGTTCAATCCCCGGCACCACATGCTGCGCCAGCCCTGCTCTTGGGGTGGGCTGAGCTGGCCATAAAAATAAACAAACGTTCTGAAACAAGAAAAATAAATAAATAAATAAATAAATTTTAAAAAAAGAAAGGTGTCAGTAAAATTACTTGGTGGTTTGGGGATGTGGTTCAGTGGTAGAGCTCTTGCCTTCCGTCCATGCGCAAGGCCCTGGGTTTGATTCCTAGCACCACAAAAAAAAAAAACACTCCTTATGGGGCTTAAGCACAAGGAGTTGTGTTTCCTGAACCCTGCCCAATTAGCTGTCAGTAATACAGATGACGATAAACACATTGCATTTTTCTTACCAGTTAATCTATGGCATACACTAACTAGTACTTTCAAAGAGCCAGAATCAGTTTCCTTGCATTTCTATAGCTCTGTTGCGTTCATCCTGTGCAGCCTTTCAATTGTAACTCAATGTGTTCTAGCAAACTGTTGTACTGACAGTGGTCACCAGTAGGCTACTGGACATTTTTAGAATTTTGTACATCACTGTATGTGGTAGATGTTTATCTTAAATAAGCATCTTATACCTTTACAACATGTATAAACGGTGAATAAGTAAAAGTATTTAACTGGAAGTATAGTATTATACAGAAATTGTTTGGCTTTCATGCTTGTATGTTGTATATATTTTGCTTAAAACTAGAGAATTTCATTATGGAGGAAATAGAACCCACTATATTAGAAATGTTTACCCTTAAATTTTTATTCAATGTTAAGATCTTTCTTTTTTTAATATATATATATATATATATATATATATATATATATATATTAGGGAAGGATCTACAGGGTATTCAGGGTCTCAGTACTAGATTGTTGGACTCATAGTGATCCACCTGTGTACAGCCTCCAAAGACAGACATGTACCACCATGCCCAGTCTCAATTTCTGTCTCAGTGTGCCCCGGGGCGAGGGGGGGGCAGGACAGGGAGGTTGGCCTGGCAGGCCCAGAGATCGAACCTCTGGCTCCTGCACCTGCTTGCAGGTGCTTTAATCTGCTGAGCTCTTTGGCCAGCCCATTTTACTCAGTGTTGATTCTGTAGTAGGGCTAGGGCTTGAGCTTAGTGGTATAGTGTCTTCGTGGCAAATGTGAGATCCTGAATTTGATTCTGTGTACCACCCCCCAAAGAAAGCAATGATGCGTAGTAGAAGTAAAATCCTTTCTAATTCTTTTTTGAAAATTAATTTTGTGATTGGAAACCCAGTTAAGTTTCTGGAGACCCATAGCATATCAGTTGTGTACAGGCTGATGAACAGTCATGCTTTACTCCGCGTAAACCCTTTCCTCCTGGTAAACTATTCCTGTATGTTTTGGATTATTTTGATCCGTCCTTTTACAGTAATATAATTCTTTTCAGCTTATTTAACAAATGGTTGTATGTAGCTACAGTCATTAACTTATTACACCCAGACTCATTTCCCACCCCAACAGGGAAGATACTTAATTATTGGTAACATCAGTCTCTTGATTAAAAAAGTAGAGCTGAAGAAAATTATATGATGTAGTGCTTTTACCATGAGCTCTGTGTGTTGCTTAGAACTCTGTTTGGAAGTCAAATAAGTTGAGATCTTTGTGTGCCTGTGTTTCAGGTTTAAGATTCTTAAATATATAATGTACAGTGTCACTGCTCATTCTTCCTGGACAGAATTGCATGGTGTGAATGTTTTCAAAAGATTATACATATTTTAATGTCTTCTCTTTGATAGTTGAAGATCAAAAGGCCAGATGTAAAATTGACTGTCAGAACTTGTCCAGAGGCAAACAATAAAAGCAGAGGGAAAAAATTAAAATGAGCCAGTAGGATTTCAGGGGTGTTGACAACATTCCCAGATCACAAACAGGTCTATTCTTGTAAGTGGCGACTGACAGGTTTATGCTTGAACTTGGATTTTTCTATCTGATTTAATTGCAGAAGTAGATGAGAGTGTTCATACTGCCTGTAAAAATGAAGCTAGACCCTTTTGTGAAAAATAGAGCAATATTTTGCAATCTATTTGTTCAGTAGCTTTCTCATGGAGATTGGGGCTAGTTTGTTCTTTAAAATGTTAGTATATAAAATGTTAACATAAAATAAAAGTATTTTAAAGTAATCCAAGTCGCAAACATCTGTATGTAATCAACATATATTATCAAATATTTTATCCTCCAATAAAATTGAATAGGTTTCCTCTAAAGCAGTTTTTGTTGTTGTTGTTGTTTTGGGGTTTTTTGGCGGAACTGGGGTTTAAACTCATGACCTTGCACTTGCCAAGCAGGCACTTGTGCTACAGAGCTATCGCCCCAACCCCTAAAGGAGTTTTAAAATACTCTTTTCCTTAAAAATAGTTTTCTGTAAACCATACTGCAATCAAAATACAATGGACATCTTCATCTTCTGCAGTACCCCTAAAGGCCCTTTGTAATACTGCCATTTCTAAAGCAAACACTTAAGCCCCACTCCAGGCAAGCATGAACACCCTAGGCCAGCATACATTTTGCATAAGTATATCTGAATAGAACTGTAGTATATATATTCCTTCACCCAGCACAATTATTTTGGAAATCTGTTCATGTTGTTTGTTGCAGGTATTTATAGTATATTTCTCTGAATTACAAAGTAATACTTTCTTAATGTGGATGTCACACAGTCTGTTTAGCCACTCGACTGTGGAGGGACTACTTCCCAACTTTAGCTATTACATATAAAGTTACATGATATACATGTTTTTGCATGAACATATGGTTTCATTTCTGGTGAATAAATAGAGTGGAATTTCTAGTTTATAAGCTTTAAATTGTTAAGAAATTTCCACAATGTTTTCCAAAGTAGTTCTGTCATTTTGTATTCCCAGCAGCAGATCAGCAAAGCGGCAGTTACTCAACATTCTCACTAACTCTTGATGTGGTCAGTTTGAGTTTCTTTTTTACTTTTTAGGGACCTTGTGCTTAGCATTTAAGCCACTGAGCTATATTCATGGTCTTTGTAAGTATGTGTGTGTGTGATCTGTAGTCTAATTGGCCTGCACCATGTGGTGAAAAGTCTTACTTCCCAGAGAATCCTCTGCGCCCCTGTGGACAGTCGGTCAGCAGTTCCGTTTTGCATTAACTCTCCTCTTTCATGTCTCTGTCTTTGCTCTCGGTCCCATTGTGTTTGCTAACTAGCTCATCAGTATTGAAATCAGTTTGAGTAAGTTCTTCAGCTGTTTGGTGTTCGTGAAGTTGCTTTGTTCTACTAACTCTACTTTCTTTGCACTTCCACTGCATTTTGCACCACCGTGTTGATACCTAGAGAAGAACAGCACAAGTTTTGTTTGGTGTACATGATGTCTGTAGATCACATTAGTAGACAGTTAACATTTCAGGAAATACTACATCTTCTGACCAGTATATTTTCCTAGGTCTTTTTAAATAGCAAGCTTTGGTAGTTTTTAGTATACAAGTCTCATACATCTTTTGTCCTGTTTAGCCTTATTTTTTTAGCATTTTATAAACTTTCAATTTACAATTTATTGCTGATGTATAGGAATGTGGTTGACATCTGCATATTGATTATATCCTGTTGCCTTGCTCAACTCACTTATTAGTTGTAATTTTTTGTATATGTTTCATAGGCTTCTGCATAGCCATTCATTATATCTACTAAAGATAATTTTCTTGCTTTTCGGTAAGTGTATATTGTATGTCTTATGTTATTTTCCAAGTCAGCAGGCTGATTAATTGTAAAGAAAGATGTGTCCCACTTGTTTATGGCTGTCTCGTGCTTGATTTCATGCTAACATTGCCAAGGTAAGAGTTGCCAGATATCCATGGCCTCCCAAATGGATTAGTATCTGTCTCTTTACAGAAGAAATAGGTCAGCCTCTGCATTTACGTAGTGGTTAGGGCCTTTAGTCAGAAAGTAAGTCAGAAGTTTATTAGCTGGGCACTGTGGTATACCCCTGTAGTCACAGGTACTCGAGAGGCCAATGCAGAAGGATCAGGAGTTGATGACCAGCCTGAGTAACGTAGCAAGAACTCTTCAGACTGGGTGTGGTAGCACATGCCTGTAATGCCAGCATTTGGGAGGCTGAGGCAGGAGAATCATTGTGAGTTCAAGACCATTCTGGGCTACAAAGTAAGTTCAACGCCAAGCTGAACTGCACAGCATGACCCCATCTCAAAAAGATAAAAGACTTCTCCAAATAAAAACAGCAAACCTTCCTTCTTTGCTTAAGATCTTCAATTTTATAACAATTAGTGATATTGCCTACAGATCTTTCATAGGTCTTTTGTATCCCTTTCCTAGTTAACCAAGACTTAGGAATGTTTTGCTTTGTGAAAGAGTGAATGTTTGATTTTGTTAAATATTTCCTGCATCTTATTGCAGCAATTAAAATTATATATATATATATAATTGGATTTGATAAAACTTAACATATCTGTGTCTGTCTGTAATTGGTGAATTTATAGTTTTCTTATAATGACTTTGGTGCTGGTATCAGTGTAATGCTGTCCTCATAGACAGGAGTGAGTCTTCTAAAAGGTATTGTGTACAGTATCTTTTTCTGTAGTACCTGGTAGAACTCACAGCAAAACTCTCTGACCCTGAAAAGCCCTTTGGAAGGCTTTGATTACAGCTTGCCATCTTCAATAGATCCGAATCTATTAGTGATTTCTTTAGTGTGCTTTGGTAGCCTGTGCCTTAAGGAGTGTGTCTGCTGTGAGTTGTTGAATGCTTGCTCAGAAAGTTTGTTCCTCATTTTCCCTTATCCTTTGGGTTATTGTGTAGTTTAATGATGTCTCATTAAACCATATAATTTGTGTCTTACAATTTTCTGAGTTGAGTCAGACTTGGTTTTTTTAACTTTTTAGTTATTCTACAGAAAGAGCTTTTGGTTTCCTTTCGTTCTCCTTAGCTACTGTTTTCTGTTTCATTGATTTCCATGCTAGTGTTGTTGGACTGAGGAGGTAGCTCAGTGGAATGTGTGCTCGCCTGGCAAAGACAAGATCCTGAGTTTGATCCCTGGTACCACAAAAAAAAAAAAAAAGAAAGAAAGAAAGAAAGAAAGAAAATGCCATGCTAGTTTTGTTTCTTCTGCTTACACAGGGATTAATTTGTTGTCTTTAGTTTCTTAGCATGGCAGTTGAAGATACTGACCTTACACTTTTCTAATATAGGTGTTGAGTGCTAGAAGACTCGTAGCCAGATCTTCAAGGGACCCTCATGTCTAGGTGGTATGTTTTATCAGTATTACTTTGCCTTTTAGAAAATACAGTTTAGAAGAGTAACTTGGTTAATAGTGCGAATGTTCATGTTAAAAATAAGAAATGGGGCTGGCAAGATAGCGCAGCAGACTAAGTGCCTGCTTTGGCAAGTGCAGGGACCAAGGCTGGAGCCCTGGTGTCACACGCCTTGGCAACAGCCCCCCATGTTGAGCCAGCAACCGAGTCTGGGTGTGGTGGCACACAGCTGTAATCCCAGCACTGGGAAGGCTAAAAGCAAAAGGATCACTACAAGTCTGAGCTGCATTGTGAGACCCTGTACCAAATGCATAAATGAAAAAGTAATAAAAATATGAATGTAAAAAAAGAATAATCTGATTTTTCTTTTAAGATGCTTTTACATGGTCAACATGAATGATGTTTTAAGCATTTGAGTAAAAATTTGTGTACGTTTTCATGCAGTATGAAACAGTGAAAACAATCCGGGTGTGAAATAAATGTCGAGGACCTGAGGGAAGGGTGTGAGTGTGGCTGGTGATAATGGGGTGCGCCTGGGTTTAAGCATGCCACCATGGCGAGGCTTTTATGAAAGTTACTGGAGGTCCACTGAATTGCTGAAAGACCAATCTTTATTTTTTCTTTTTTCCTTTTTTTTTTTTGTTGTTGTTGTTGTTTTTTTTTTTTTTTTTTTTTTTTTTTTTTTTTTTTTTTTTTTTTTTTTTTTTTTTTTTTTTTTTTTTTTTTTTTTTTTTTTTTTTTTTTTTTTTTTTTTTTTTTTTTTTTTTTTTTTTTTTTTTT
>PVJA010024900.1:0-19491 GCA_004027025.1 Myocastor coypus
TTGGAAGATAGATTAACTAATAGCTCCAAGCTTCCTAACAATTTAAATGAAAATTACAAAATGTTTTGAGACCCTACTTTGGAATACAAAGGGTGTTTGAGTTCCAATTTCCATTCTCTGTAGAACAAGAACAGGTCATTCCTTTATTGACATGCATAAAATACATCACATTTTCTGTTCTGCTGATGCTATAAATTCAGTACCAATTCTCCAGCCACATCAGTTATGAGCATGAAGTATATCATGCAACCTCAAATCTCTAACAGTGGAAGGCTTAACAAGAATGAATGCTGCTAGAATAATGCTGCTTCCTTTCCGAGATAACCAAGCATCCATCTCCCCCCCTCAGATGGCTTCTTCAGCAGTTAGAGCAGGGAGGAATGGTTTAGTCTCATAACCAAGTTAGAGTGAAGACATTGACCACATAATACACATGCTCCATTTTTTAAAAAAATTCTGAATCTTGGGCAACTGTTCTCTTGTAACTACTTTACAGTTTCTAAAAGCAGTTATTGTCCAAAGCTGGAAGAACTTAAGTTTTCTCAGATGAGCATGTGAAGGAATGGAGGGAGGTAAACAAAAAATAAAATTAAAAAAAGATGAGATCTGATAGGGGAGCAACCGGATAAGAAAATCAAAAAAGGAACAGTAATTTAAAGTTTATTCCAGCTATAATGCAGGTTATTCTGATTTTAAGGTAGCATCACATGGCATACTTCTGAGTCCATTCTCGAGATATTCTGTTGTACTTGTCTCTGTCTGTTTTATAGATCCGTGCAATCTCTTGCACTAGGAGGTCATCTGGGTTTGGATCACATAGCAGTGAACAAATGGATAAAATAACTTTAGAAATAGTTAAAGCAGGAGACCACTGTGATCTTAGAATACCGAGACAAACGCTGCCATTACTGTTAATATTTGGATGATAAATTCTTGTTGTAAATGCAACCTTAGGTGGTGTGAAGGGATAGTCTATAGGAAAATGAATTGTCAAAAAGAGTACACTGTCTTGGTATGGGTTGTCCTTAGTTCCCATAATTGTGGCTTGCCAGTGGAACGTATCACCCCTAACTGGGCCTGCAGAACACGGCGCGGGAAGGTCCGGGCCAAATCACTAAGTTCCTTATTAATCCGCTTCAGCGCCATGGTCCGTGCTGTCCCGGCTCTCGGTGTCCGCGTGTGCTCAGCCTCGCCGTGTCTGGATGGTCCTCAACTCTGAGTGGCTCAGACACGGCCCTTAAACTAAGCCGACGGAGGTCGCGCCGGGCGGGCGGGGGCCGGGGGCGGGTCATGGGCCGAGGGAGGGCGGGCGGCGGCGGAAGCCCGCACTCAGAGAAGCATCGAGAACCGGAAGGAGACCCCGAGAGGAAGGGCCTGGAAGCGGCAGCTGCGCGGAGGAGCCCCACGCCCCTCCCAGCGGCGTCCCCCCCGGATTATAGGTTTTAGTACAGCTGGGATATGGGTCTGAGTACAGCTGGGATTCTGGGTGTGGTCTGAGGTGGATAGCCTGAGGCAGAAAGCCTGAATGTAATATAAGAGAGATAGAGAAACAGACTCTGTTGCTTCTGCTGCCATTGTTGGCCTGTTGCCATTGTTGCCGTTCTGCCGCCATGCACTACTGCCCTCTGCCATGTACCCCTCTACCTTGGAGCCAGCCCAGTACAGAGGAAACCTCTAGGAACTGTGAACTGAATAAACCTTTCCTTCCTTCAGTTTGGGTATCGGGTATTTGTCCCAGCGATGAAAGAAGAATATCTGAGACACTACCATTCCTGAGTTTATTCATGTGTACATTTGTTTTATATTTTTCTCTCTTTGCATCGCTTGGGATTTATCCAAGGCCCCTCATGGATGCTGAGCGACATTCCACTGAGCGATATTCCCAGCCCTCCTCTACATCTTTTGCTTGCCTAGGTTCCAGGTTCTCTGTGTTGGTCAATCTGCTATTGCTTTAACGGACTGAGGCTTGGTGACCTACAGAGCTGTTTGGTCAGCCGATAGTTCTGATGGTCACAGGGGTCCTTGGCACATGGGATCAGTGTCCTAGGGAGGATATCCTGGCCGGCAGGGAAACAGCGAGGGAACTGCTGCCTGCAGGAGGAAACCCAGGCAAGATAGGAAGGCGGAGGTCAGGGGCCAGGCTTGCCCTTTGGACAATGACTCCACATCCTTCAAAAGCCATATTAGTCTATTTTGAAGGTGGAGCTCCTGTGAGCTAATAATCTCTCATAGGCCTCTTTCTCTTTTTCTCAGTGTTGGGAGTTAAAGCCAGGGCCTTGGCTCTGAGCTTACTTCCTATTGCTTTTTTATTTTTGAGGTAGGACATTACCAAGTGGCTAAATTGTCCATGCAGGGCTTGAATTTGTGATCCTTCTGCTTCAGCTTCCTAAAGGTCTGGGTCTGAAGGAATGTGCTGGCACAACTGGCTAGGCCCCACCTCAGCAGAGGTCGCGCCACCTTTCAGGGTGGCCACAGTGGGGACCATGCTTCTTGTACTTGAACCTTTCACCAAGCAGAGATTTTCCAGAAAGAGCCCAGAAGCAGGGCTGGGGACTGGACACGGACTCAGTTCACGCTCTCTTCAATGGATGCCACTGGGCTCTTAGCCCACTGTGATCTACCTGCTGTTGCTGTGAGCACCTCATGACCTAGCCACTTTGAAACAGCCAAACTGTCAACACAGTGAGCCCTGCCTTTTTGGTGCTGGGACTTGAACCCATGGCACTTTTTCACTGAACCTTTAAATTTTGAGACAGGATCTTGCTAAGTTGGCTGGATTCAAATTCATAATCTTTCTGCCTTCAGCCTCTAAATAGCTGCAATGAAAGGCATGAGCTGTTACATCTAGCACAAGAAGCCTTTTGAGGGGCAGTATAGATCCCAGCCAAGTTAATGAGTATGGCTTCTAAAAGTTTATTTTATAGTCAAGCGTGCTTTGCATTCAGAGAACATCTACTTTTTAGCAGCGATCAGATTTCTCTTTTATTCCAGCAGATGGCAGCAGAGTGAAAGGAAAAATTTCAAACCAGCGCTTTATTCTTGCAAGGCTTGGTTTATTTTCCCACGAAGCTGCCAGGAGGGAGGGTGGATTTACTGCAAACCTATGTGGTGAGAAATCCTAGTGGAGACATGGTACAACGCTAGTGTGCCCACGCTATCCAGGAGGAGGGCTTGGGGCAGAACTCTCCCTCTCTGTGTCTCTGTCTCCCAGAGTTAAGTGTAGAAAACCAGAAGAAAGTGGTAATTAGCTCTGTACATGATGTTAAATTTGGGTTGGCAAAGTTAATTTGATAGTCTTAAAAATAACTTTTTTTGGCAGCAGTGCTGGGGTTCAAGCCCAGGACACTGACTCGCTAAGTGGGTCAATTTTGTTTTGTTCTGTGACAAATTTTAATTATATAACCCAGGCTGGGTTTGGACTCACTATGCCAGTCTTGTGTGTGTGTGTGTGTGTGTGTGTGTGTGTGTGTGTGAGAGAGAGAGAGAGAGAGAGAGAGAGAGAGAGAGAGAGAGAGAGAATCGATTCATTCAAGATTAGTTAGCTCTCAAAGAATATCTCACGTGAAAATTAGAAACCCTCCCAAAAGTGAGCTGTTTGGTGATGTTTTTGAGGGGGTAAGGGAAGAAATTTAAGCTATAAGTTGTAATATTGCCAATAGATTCAGTAGCATAGCAGGATACAAAGTCTATGCTCAAAAATCAATAGCATTCCTGGACGTAAGTAACAAAATCACTGAGAGAGAAATTAGGGAAACCACACTTATCACAATACCATCAAGAAAAAAAGAAATACTTAAGAATCAATCTCTAACAAAGGAAACAGAAGACTTTTGCATTGAAAACAGCAACACTCTGAGAAAGGAGATGGAAGAGAATATCAGAGAATGGAAAGATATCCCCTGTTCTTGGACAGACAGAGCCAAGACAGTGAAAATGGCCATACTTCCAAAATAGTTGTACAGATGTCATGTAATTCTGATGAAAATGCCAATAGCATACCTCACAGAACTAGACAGAATGATTTTAAAAAGCATATGGCACCAGAAGAGACCTAAACTAGCAAGAGCAGTTCTGGGCAACAAGGTCAAGGCAGGGGGCATCACAATGCCTGATTTAAATTATATTACAACAACGCTGAGATTCCACTTCACCTCAGAAAGAATGGCTGTTATCAAGAAATCAACCAACAGCAAATGCTGGAGGGACCTTGAGGAAAACAGAATCCTTCTCCACTCTTGGTGGGAGTGTAGATTGGTGCAACCGCTGTGGAAATCAATGTGGAGATTCCTTACAAAACAAGGACTAGAGGTTCCATTTGACCCAGCTGTTCTTCTTGGTATTGTCCCAAAAGAATTAAAATCATCATATCACAGCAATATTTGTGCACCGATTTTATAGCTGCACAGTTTGAAACAGCTAAATCTCTGAAACACCTGAAATATCCTTCAACTAATACATGAATAAGGAAGATGTGATATTTATTTATGTACAGTGAAGAACTACTCTGCCCTAAAGGATAAACTTGAGACATTTTTAGGTAATGGATACACCATGATACCATAATCTTAAGTGAAGTAAATCAGACACACAAGCCTGAACATCATACGGTTTCTTTTGTGTGAGAAACCTAGAGGATAAGTAGGAAGCAAAAGAGAGACCAGATATTTGGGAGTAGGAAGAACATGCTCAAGTGGGTAGGGGGTCTGTAATCCCAGCACTTGGGACGCTGAAGCAGGAGGGTCAGTGCGAGTTCGACTCCAGCCTGGGCTACAAATCAAGCTCAAGGCCAGTGTCTCCAAAAGACAAAAAAAAAAAAAAAAAAAAAAAAAAAAAAAAAAAAAAGGATAGGGGAATAAGAAAGGGAAGAGAGATTTTAAAAAAAGAATGGAAGGAAAATAATGGAATCACAGTGTTTTAAATGGAGAGGAGAATGGTTAATGGGAAAGGAGGGGAATGGGAAACAAGAATGAAGATATGGTATGTACAGGCACAAATGCCCTATGATGGGTATGATCATTATAAATGCAAAAATGAACCAATAAAATTAGAGAAGAGCAATGCTGTCAAGACCTTTAGAATAGCAAGAATTATGACTGTATGAAGAGAGAAGATAAAAATTCACAATTGGCAAAGCTGGTTGGAAGGTATTCGGTGTTCATTGTGCTCTTCTTGTAACTTTCCCATAGTTTTTCAAGAAGGCTTTTGAAAAATAGAGAACAGATGAGGAAAAAAAAAAAAGACCATAAACTGTCCTATAACTCACATAATTTACAGAAGGAATTATTGTGCTGCCTGACATAACTCCAGGAAATATGTCAAGCTCATCATCTTAAGAGCCTTGGAAGAGAGCTGAGTGTGCATGGAGCAGACCTGAAATTCTGGCCAGAAGACTGGAAGGTTAAACCGAGCCTGTAGTTTAGAAATTTAGTGAGATTTTATCCTACAAACCAAGAAAATTCCTACATGTGACCTCTGGTTCTGCAGATGAAGGCCAAGTCTTGACTAATGGCTGATGTTCATCCAACTGAAATTTACTGAACGTCTCTGGAGTGCAGACCCTGCCCAGGAGTTACAGCAAGTGACGTCCTGAGGTGGAGTTCTGGCCTCCCGCTGCCAGGAGACACAGGGCCAAGCAAACTTGTTTTGGACTTTGGACAGACTGGTTCTGCCAAGCAGGAGACAGTTGAGGGAGGAGATCCTCAGGGGGAGGGTCCTGGCTGGGAGGGACTGGAGCTGACCAGCCAGAGGCTTGGGAGGAGGGCAGCAGAGGCCAGGCTATGCACATAGCAAGATCTTGTCTTATAAAACACAAACTGAAGAAGTTTGTGATGTTAATCCTTAGGTGCTACCATGATGGATGATATTGATATTGACATGACATATTTGCATTTCCAAGTTTTTATTTTATTGTATTTTTTATGTATAGGTATAGGGTATAGGATCTTGATAGGTCAAGATTCAAAATTGCCCAGGCACCTTGCCTCTAAAACTTCCTCTTAGCTTCCCAGAGCATCTTGCCCCAAACATTCCTTCCCTCAGTTTCCTAGGTAACCTACCCAACCCCAATCCTGACCCTGCCCCACATTGTACTGTAGTCTTGCCTCATTTCCTCTTGACCTATATTGGTCTTAATTCACTCCCTTCTGATGTAAATAAAATTAAAAAGAAAGATAAATGATGCCCACCTAAATTTAGCTGTTCCACCTCACCCTGGAACTCACGATCTGGTTGTTATCTGGCTGCTCCAGCCCACGATCACTCTCCCTGAAAGATCCTATAAAGTCACCTGCTCCCCTTTGTTCGCTAGACAGCCAGCCAGCTTGATGCCCCCAATAAATCTTCTACTTATGTCAGAGTGTCTGGACTGGTTGATTGCATGGCTTTGGACCTAACAGATCTCACTGTGCAGATTGGACTCCTACTGATCCTCCTGTTTTCAGCCTCCCAGGGTTCAGATTGAAGGTGTGCGCTACCATGTCCAGAGTTGGTTGTGGGTTCAGTGTGTGCCTGAGGGTGGGGCCGGCATGGCATGCTGTAGCAGGAATTGAATCCTGGTCCCTGCACTTGCCTAAGCAGGTGCTTGGTCTGCTGAGCTACCTCACTGGCCCCCTTCCAAATTTTGTCATGAATGTCTTCAAACGTGAGATATTGGAAAGACTAAAATACAATGGACATCCATGAGCCCTTCAATTAGACTCAGCAACTGCTTATATTCTTTTCATAGTTAGTTAAATTATGGCTCAAGGTCAAATCTGTCCATCCCAGAAGTATTTTCATATTTTTAAGTGCTAATACCTTAGCTGGCTGTCTGGTTGTAGACAACATTTCTTTGATTTGCTTCTTGATCTGAAAAGCCTTTAATATTTACTCTCTGACACTTTACAGAAAGTTTGGCAGTGTCTGATGTACCTGCACACACGCCTGTTCTCACACACAAATACGCATGAGCAGAGAGGTTTTTTATTTTCCCTGGGGGCGGGGCTGGCACAGCATGTGGTGCTGGGGATTGAACTGTGGTCCCTGCTGCCACGTAAGCGTTCCTAAGCAGGCACTTTAGACCACTGAGCCATCCTACCAGCCTCGTGAACACACAGTTTTGTTGAATCTTTTGAATACAAGTTGCAGATGTTATAACATTTCTGTTTGGAGTGTTTCATTATATATCTTCCAAAGATAATTTTTCTTTAAGCATAACACAATGAGTACACCAAAAGAAATTATTATTCATAATATTACAGACTACCTAATATGCAAATTAGTGTAAGTGTATTTGCAAATTTCACAAAATGAAAGTGCATAACTTTATAATAGTAAGAAAAAAGTCCCTTGTTTCTTTCAAAATTGGATTTTTAAGGGCTGACCAAATAGCTCAGTGGATTAAAGCTCCTGCTTAGGTAGCTGCAGAAGTTGGGGGTTCAATTCCTGGGCTTGCCGCGCTGACCCTGCCCCCAGGATGTGCTGAGCTGGTGATTGAGACTGGGCGTGGTGGCATGTGCCTATAATCCCAGCGCTTGGGAGGCTGCAAACAGGAGGATCGCTAGGATTCTGATCTATCTAGTGAGACCCTGTAGACTCTGTAGACCCAGTCCGAAATACAAAAAAGTTGGATTTTTACAATCAATGTGAAATTTTATTCATCAACTTTATTACTCAAGGGACTTAGGAAAGCTGCTGAAGTGGATTGACAGCTGGGGACCGACTGGTAACACTTAGCTGAACTGGAGAGAGGCCTAGCTGAGGACTGTTGCCAGCAGCGTAGGAGGCACAACTGGAGAGGAAGAAATTTAGAAGCTGTTGGGAAGCTATAAGGAGCTCTTGGTTCTCCTGGATGAGGTTGTCATGCTGCTGAACTTGGCTGCTCTCGTTGTTGAAGGAGCTTGGGAGCTTACAGTTGCCAAGAATGGCTGTGGTTCACTTTGGGGAGCTCTGGGCCTCACTTTGAGCATTGCTTTCCGGCTCCAGAGGGAAAGATGGTGCAGTACTCAGCTTCCTGGAGAAGCTTATGTTGGCTTTCCTCAGGGGAACTTGGTGGTTATCATCAGAGCATCTGGGGACCTCACTGTTGCTGGGGTGGTCATGGTACTATTTGGGAGAGCTCTGGCCCCTGATCCTTCATCCTGCTGCCACAGGCTTTCTAGTTTCCACTCTGATCTTGGGGCCTTCTCAGCACCAGTCCTTGAAACAAGACTACGTGAGACCTTGTCCTGGGCTCTTGGCCTCCAGCTGGACTTGTAGGGGACATTGCTATGAGCTCTAGGTTTTCAGGTGGACTCATACAGGATATTAGGACCAAGGCTGTTATGGTTTATGTCTAGTTGTCCCCCCAAAGCCTCATGCAGTCATGGGTTGGGGACTTCTATAGATTGAGACTTGACTCATGAGTCACAGGGATTATGTGTTTTAATATCGATGGGATTATAGTCTGAGTACTTCTGGGATTATGAGTGTAGTCTAAGGTGGATAGGCTGAGGTGGAGAACCTGAATGTAATATAAAGAGAGACAGAGAGACAGACTAGCACTGTTGCTCTGCTGCCCTGATTGATTGGCTGCCTCTGTCACCATTTTGTTGCTGTTCCACCGCCATGAACTGGATGCTCTACTCTGTTCCACTCAGCCTTGGGCCAGCAGAATATGGACTGAAACCTCCACAAACTGTGAGCTAAATAAACCTTTCCTTCCTTCATTTTGAGTGTTGTGTATTTGTCCCAGCAACGAGTAAAAAAGTAACTAAGACAAAGGCCTTCAGCTGATCCTTCTGGTTTTATTGTGTGGACAGATTTCCTGCACACTCTTTGTATATCACTCTTTGGATAACTCATAAAATTATTCTTTTATCTGAAATGGCAATTTATTAAAAAAAGAACACCTAATGATCATATCTCCTTCTTTGTCCATCATCTGCTATCAGAAGGTGGGAGGACAGAAACTTTGCAGTGGACACAAACGGCTTCCAAGTCAGGCAAAGAATAAAGGATGGTATAAGGACAAATTCTGGTATAGCAAACACCATAATACAACAGGAATTATTACAGTGCAGTGGTTGCTGTGAAGTTCACAACAGGACATTCTCAGCCTCCAAACCAGACAAACTGTAAGCACCCGTGATCCTGAGCCAGGGGGACCAGCAGCCACCACAGCAGGGCAGCAGGATAAGGGTTCTCCAGCGGCAAGTCTCTGCGCCCAAGGCCTGGCCAACTGTCACTTTGACTCTTGGTCTTTCTTTTCATCTAGGAGGGCAGAGTGAATCCCAGCTTTTTCAGTTCTTCTACCAGGTCCCCATTCTGGTGCATTTGCAGAAGGATGTCACAGACCCCCACAAACTCTCCTTTGAGGTACACCTGCGGGATGGTGGGTCACTTGGAGTAGTCTTTAATGCCTTGCCGGAGGTCAGGGTCGTCCAGCACGTTGTAGGCCTCATAGTCGCGGACGCCATGCAGCCTCAGCATCTGCACCACGGGGTTGCTGAAGCCACACTGGGGCTGCTTCGGTGTCCCCTTGAGGAAGACCACCACCTTGTACTTCTTTACCAGAGCATACAGCTGCTCCACGTGGCCGCCGCCAGCGCCCGAGCCAGCCACCCTCACGCCTGCAACCTGCCTGCCGACGCCGCCTGCCATGGACCCAGCGGAGCGGAGCTGCCGAGCTGCGGTGCAGTGTCACACTCACCACCTCACGCCCGACCGAGCCCTCCGACGGCGCGGAACCGCGTAAAATACATTCTTTTTTTTTTTTTTTTGTGGGACCAGGGTTCGAACTCACGACCTTGCACTTGCCCAGCAGGCACTTGTGCCTCGGAGCTATCTCCCCAGCCCCTACGTTCTTTATTGTTCCCTTTGCAAAACCCCAAACTACAACAGCTGCTAAATCTGGGCATTTTAGATTGAAAACAATATGTTTTGGGATCCAACAGTTCATATTCTATGATGCATTTGTCATTGGTGGGTGTGGTATTATTTGCTGTAGGTGTTGGTAGGACAAAGAAAGATGCTGTAGAATTTTTGTATTAATTATTTTAATACCATATTAGAAAAATATATATCACAAATAGCGTCACAGGGCTTCATGCATACTAGGCAAGTACTGGCACTGAGCTATATACCCAGGCCATTAATAACTTTTTCTTTTTTTTAAATTTGGGGTTAAGCCCAGGGACACTCTATCACTGAGCTATACCCCCAGGCCTCCTTTTCTTATTTTGAGACAGGGTCTCACTAAATGATCCAGGCAGAACTAGAACTTGCAAGCTTTTTCCTCATCTGCCCAGAATTCCAGGATTACAGGGATGTGCCACTATATCTAGTCGTAGTAGGACTTGAACCCAGGGCCTTTGCACTCAGCTACTTTACCAGCTCTTTTTATTTTTCATTTTGAGACAAGGACTTCCTATGTCACTATGGTGCCCAGTGCTGGGAGTACAGGAGTGTGCCACCACACTTTCCACTAATGTTTAAATCTAGGTGATTTGTACTTGGACATTTGTTATACTCCACCTCCTACTAGTTTTGCATATGACTAAAGGTCCCATAATAAAAATGTATGTATACCTGACTACAGTAATAGACTTAAAAACACCTCTTTATTTATTTGCTTACGTTATGGCTGGCTCAGCCTCCCTGGGGGTGAGGTTGGTGCAGCATGTGGTGCTGGGGATTGAACTGTGGTCCCTGGGGTTACCTAAGCAGATGCTTTAAACTGCTGAGCTATCTTGCCAGCCCCTATAGTAATGAATTGATTCATGCCCTGTCTACTGTTTATAGTATATCAGATCCCTAAGAATTAGGTGCAGAAACTGCATGTGTATTTGGGTGGACTTTATTTTAGAAGAAGAAACATAGCTGTTAAGTCAAACAAAATATAGAAAGAAAGGCTGATTTAAAATTTTGAATGGGTTTTAAGAAGTAGCTACTTTATGGCTTGAGAGTCCTGCTTTTGTAAACATTTCATTTGTGCAGGATGGGAATCATGTGTTGGAATCACCTGATTTAGCTGTGGTATAATGAAGTCTGGAAGGTTAGGGGCAAGCTGTGTTTTTAAAATTTTCTCACCACCAATCATGATTATGGTTACATGAGATTCATGTCCTGAATAAAGAGATCTATATCCCAAAGCTCTGGAATTACTTAAACCATGTACTTTGTAAGCTCATCTTTGTTCTGTCTGAGCCATAATGTTATGTCTGCTTTCACCACAATCATATAGATGGGCCCTGGGAGCCAGGCCCAGTTAGCTGGAAGATCAAACAAGTTCTTTTTTCTTGCCTTATGAATAGCTCAAAGATAAATATTCTAGTACATTTTTAAGTGGAGACAATCTTGTTGTTTAGTACAGGAAGATTTAGTAATAAAAAGTTTGGAAAGGAGTTATAATGAGGCTTTAAAATTGTTAAGGCTGTCAACGTAGTAATAGGCTGGGGTGCCGCTTAGTCGTGGAGCACTGGCTAGCATGTGCAGTGCTCTGTTTGCTTGATCTGCAGCATTGTAAAACAAAACAAACAAATTAACGGAAGTACTAATATATTTTTGCAAATATAAAGAATTTTAATGTGCTCAGTGTCATATTAAAGGAAAAGTTAAAGTTGAACTGTACATGATGACACATTCCTATAATCTCAGAATTTTATTAATTGAGGCAGAACATTCATAAGTTTGAGTCCATTTGAAGCAATTGACCAGCTTAATGGGACAAATTTGAAAAAATGAAGTAAAAGTGAAATGAAGTAATGTAAAATAATGAAGTAAGTAAAATAAAATAAAATAAAGGACTATGGATGAGTTCAACATGAAGGCACTGGATTTAGTTCCCAGTGCAGACAGAGAGAGAGAGAGAGAGAGAGAGAGAGAGAGAGAGAGAGAGAGAGAGAGAGTGAACAGAAGACGGAAGAGAGCTCAAGTCAGGGCAGCCAGATATACTTCAATTTGCACAGCAAATATTCTTTTAGAAAGAAGTTGTCTCGAAACATTGAGCAGGAAGTGTGTTTTATTATCCTTTTCTCTTTGTATATTATTTTTATCATATAATAATATACTTCTGGCCTAGGCTCTATAACCACGTACTTCTATGTTATATCAATCTATAATTCTAATTTTCCACTTGGCTTCACTTAGTTTTATGAAGTAGCTTTTCATCTGGTAATGCCATCTGTCTAACACGCCTCTTCTGCCCTTCATTCTTTATTTTTATATTTTTTGGCTGCCTTAGCCTGCCCTGAGGGCGGAGCTGGGGCAGCACATGGTGATGTGGGGCAGGTTCGAACTGCAGTCTCCTGCATCTGTCCAAGCTTGCCTAAGTAGGCACTTTAGACCACTGGCTCTTCCTTTCATTCTTTTATCATACATTTGTTGATGACCCACTACAGTTGATTTTTATTTAAGGTAGTTATTTTCTACAAAATGTCTATGATCTCAGGACCACTGTAAAGGAAACATTGTTCCCTGGAGAAAGTACAGGGTCCTGTTTCTTCAAGTCTCTGGTGACAGCACTGTGAGGAAGTCAGTTCGTTACCTTCTTTAGCATGGGCCATCTGTGTCATAAGTGGAGCGGCACTTACCTAACATTTACGCTTTCTCTGTAGCATCTCCAACTTTTTCGTACTTAGGAATACTGAAGAACACTTCAGTATTATTCTTGGGGGCATCTTAAATAATGAAAATGCAAAAGGAAAAAAAATGGGAAAACAAGGCACTGAGTAGACTACAAAGGACACTTGGTTACAGCCCCAGGGCCAATACGGGAAGGCAGAGCCCAAACCTCTCCACCTCAGCTGGGACTGCGCTCATGGCAGGCTCCAAAATCACACTGCTGTGTACACTGTGTATGGCTAGACGTGACCTAGATATTTTATTTGGATAAGAAATAAGTTTTAGCAAATTCTCAGGCGTAGAATCTGAATAATGATTTGAAGTTATGAGATCTCAGAGTTGAGCAGGGACTAATGCTTATGCTCTGCAGGCTTCCCTGGATCTTGGGAGAAGTGTGAGTGTAGCTAAGTCTACCACAGGGTGCGGGCCATGATCACTGAGCTCTCAGCATGATGTTACAAGCTTTTCCAGGTAGAAGCACCTACCTGTCTTTGGATCTACCCCAGAATAGTGAGAAGATAAAGCAATTTTGAAGTCACGTCTTGGTACTGATAGTGGCTCTGCCCTGTAACAGCTGTGTGACTGAACATGTGTCTTTTTGATACTTTCAGTCCCAGCCCTTCACTGGGGAAACAAGAACAGCAACTCTTACTTTCCAGAACTCTGGTGAGGGAAGCATCCGACCATACCCTGCTTGGAAAATAGTGGGCACCTGAGTAGTTGCATGGTGGCAAGCAGTGATGGGTAGCTTTATAGAGGAAGTGACATTTTAGCTGTGTCCTAGAGCATGAAGGAGTTGTTGATCTAGGTACCACTGTGAGGAAAATAATTATAAGACATTTGTATATGTCTCCAGCTGGGGGCGCTGGGCATATAATAGTTGCTTGCTTACTACATCTTGACTGGTTGGTGCACTGAGTGAGCAGAATGAAGGGGCCCTGTGGGATCACTTTGTTATCTACTTCTTTGCTGTCATCCATTGTCATAGCAATATATTTTTAGGTATTATGTATCAGTTTTGAAGAGTTAAGTGTGTGGTAGCTGAACAAGAGAAAAATGTAAATGTTAGCTAAGATTTTACACTCCTAAGCTGATTCTGAATGGAAAGACATGGAAGGAAAAGGTAAGGAAGGGAAAATTGCATGGGAGACACACACACAGAGCAAAAGCGAGAGGGAGAGGGTGGAGAGGGAGAGGGAGAGGGAGAGGGAGAGGGAGAGGGAGAGGCAGAGGGAGAGGGAGAGGGAGAGGCAGAGGGAGAGGGAGAGAGAGAGGCAGAGGGAGAAGGAGAGAGAGAGGCTGAGGCAGAGGGAGAGGGAGAGAGAGGAGAGAGAGAGGGAGAGGGATAGAGAGAAAGAGAGAGAGGGGAATATCTTAGCAATATCCTATTAAGTGAAACGGTAATTTTTCCAAGAAAATATGCAAACATATAATTCGTAGAAATAAGGCAGCTCTATAACGAAAGAATGAAAGCTAACATCACTAACTAGGGCTGCTGAATGTGATTTACTAAAAAGAAAACTGCCTTACCTCTGTGATATCCTTGCCAAAAAGTATGCCTTGGATCCAACCAAAAGGAAACATCAGAAAAACCCAACCTGAGGTACATCATAAAATGCCAGGCTCAGCCATGTGAAACTCATAGATGTTCACAGTAGTAGAGTTGTGTGGAGCAAAGGAAGGTTGAGGAAATGTGAGAGATCAAAGAAGACTGAAGAAACGTGACAGCTAACATAACATGTGATTCTTCACCAGATTACATACTTGAAATACTGTTATCAACAGTATACTGGGATAATTGACAAAACTTAAAAATGGACTACAGATAGGATGTGAGTATTAAATTAATGTTGAATTTCCTCATTTTTTGTATTCTTTTAAACAGAATAAAAAGCAATAAAAAAACAAAATTTTGTTAAACAAAATGATAGGAATTCAATAATGGTTGTTATATTGCATATTGTTATCTTTAAAATAGTTGTTCAGATTAGCAGTTATAAGCATGCAAAGTTAGCATCTAGGAATTTGTCCATTTCGTCTGTGTTTTTCATCCTGTGAGAGTACAGATTTTGGAGATAGGTATTTATGATCTTTTCAATTTCTGTAGAGTCTGTAGTGACTTCACCTTTTTGTTTCCTTATTGCATGACTTTGAATTTTTTCTTTCCTTTTTTAATAAAGTTGGCTAGGGATTTATAAATTCATTTATGCCTTCAAAGAACAATCTCTTCTTTAAAAAATGTATTTAGTATAGGGTCTACAGGGTCTCACTTCACAGATTGGACTTGCGATCCTTCTGTTTTCAGCCTCCCAAGAGCTAGGATTATAGACACATGCCACCATGCCCCAGTCTCAGTGCACCCTGGGGGTGGGGTGGGCACGACATACCAGGGATAGAATCCCGATCCCTGCTTCTGCCTAAGTGGCACTTTAGTCCGTTGAGCTATCTGGCTGGCCCAAGGCACCAACTCTTTGAATCTTTGTATTCTTTTCTTCATGTCCATTGCTTTAATTTCTGCTGTGATCTTTATAATTTTCTGCCTTGTTTATACTTTGGGCTTGACTTGCTCTTCTTTTTCAAGAAGCTTCAGGTGCAGCATAAGGGTGTTTATTTTGGTGCATTCTGTTTTCCTGATGTGAGAATTCACTGATTTGAATTTCCCTCTTAATTTAAGTCCCCCATTGCAATTGTGTCATTGCTCATTTGGTTTTTCAAGTCTATTAATATTTGTCTTATATAGTTGGGTGCTCCTACATTGGGTGCATATATATTTATGATTGTTATCTGTTCCTCTTGCAGTTTTCCCCTCACCAGTATGTAGTGGCCTTCTTTATCTCTTTGGATCATTCTTGGTTTGAAGTTCACATTGTCAGAAGCTAGAATAGCTACCCCTGCTTGTTTTTTTTTTTTTTTTTTTTGCGGGTTCTTATTGCTTGGAGTATTGTTTCATTTTTTAAAAAATCTAATTCTAGAAATTTATCTTTTATTTAAATGTGTTTATTGTACACAGCATATTGTTGGGTATCATTTCTTGATCTGCTCTGCCAGTCTGCTTCTTTTGATTGGTGAATAGAAGCTATTTACATTGATTGTCATAATTGATATGTATTGGCTTACCTTTGTCAAGTTGTTTTCATGCTTTGAGTTCACTACTTTCTCTTCTGTTTAATTGCTTATTCTACTTAGAGGTTCCTTTTTGTTGTTATTCTTGAAGTTATGAGTGTGTCTATTTCTAGAATATCTGTCAGTATTTTGTAGGATTGGTTTGGTGGCTCATTTGTGTTTACACGAGAGAATTTTCTTGTTCTTAGGTAGTATACGCTGCAGTGTTAAGGGATAGAAACAAGATAAAGTAACCTATTTTCAAATGATTTGAGTAATTATAGGTATTTTTATACACATACCTATAGTATATGATTCATTACTAAAGTTACAAGAATTCTTTTTTTTTTTTTTTTTTTGCAGGACCGGAGTTCAAACTCACAACCTTGCACTTGCCAGGCAGGCACTTTTACCATGGAGCTATTTTCCCAGCCCCACAAGAATTCTTTTTTAAAAAATTTATTTATTTTTTTATTGTTCCTTTTTTATATTTCATCTTTTTAAACAGCATATAAAGTTCTTTATTGTTACATGAAAAGATAACACTCTACAATTCAATAATACAAAAACACAGCTTAAAAATGAGCAAAATATTTCAGCAGACAATCTCACAAAAAAGATACAAATGGTTAAGAGGCATTTGGGAAAGTGCCTGCCATCAGTAGTTACCAGGGGAATGCAGTCTAAACTCACTCTGGAAGGCAGTTGAAGGGTGTATAAAATGTCTAAGCCTCTTAGTGAAAAGCTCTGCCAACTTCTCTTAATTTTATAATTCTTTTTTTAAAAAATTTCTTCTTTTGAGTTCTTAAACTAGGAGACTATATGATATTCACATATATAGGTCTGGTTTATTTTACTAATGAGTATAGGTTCTAGATACATCCACTTATATATGAAGTCTTCTAGTTTATCATTCTTGATAGCTGAGTAATAATCCATTGTGTGAAAATACCATATCTTTTTCAACCATTCTTCAGTTGATGGGTATTTTGGTCGTTTCCAAGATTTGGCTATTACAAATTGTGCTGCTAAAAGAATAAATAAATAAATAAATAAATAAATTTTGGGCGGTACCAGGAACCAATTTCAGGACCTTGTATTTGCTGTATCCTCAACCCCCATAATTTTTCTTTTTAGAAGAGTGACTTAAATACAAAATTTATTTGGAAGAGTTAAAAAATAATGTTTATTGAAAGTGTTAATGTTTAATTGTTCAATCTTGCATACCTATATCTATTAATCTAAACTTATTTGATGATGAAAATATGCAACACAACATTGTTAAATTTTTCTTATTTTGAAATTCTGTATTATATACTCTTACTTATTAGTGTTTTTCTATCGTTTTTGCTATTTTTACTCTTTAAAATAAAATTAAATGTATAAAAAAATAAACTACTCCTCAGAAAGAAAAAAAATAGTGTTGTTATGAACATAGGTGCACCGATATCACTATGATATGATGTTTTCAGTTCTTCTGGGAAAATTCCCAGTAGGGGGATAGCTGTATTGAATGGGAAAGAATTCTTAATCATTGCAACTTTGAATTTACTTCAAGATTAAGAAGTAAACAAGAATAAAATAAATCTTTAAGCAAAAGAATACAAATAACATTATGCATTTTCATAAATAAAAAAGCTAGTTAGAATGAAACTATAGAAAAAGAAAGACTTCATGCACAGGGTTTAGTGAAATAGATACCAGCAGGGCCTGGATGATTGTGGGCTACCACATGGATTTCCGTAGGCTACTGTTGAGATCCATGTTTTGTACCAGTAGTTGTTGTATTCATGGGATCTTACAAACTATTTAAGCAAGTAATTAGAAAAACAGTCCCAATAATAAGCACAACAAGCCAAATAAAAGAACGCCAGGCATGGAACGTCATGAGAATGGCATGAAACACACGGTATATTCATCTTTCTATTTGTCTTCAGCTGAGGGAAATTAAAAAGAAATCGAGAAAATGAGAGAAAGATGCGGCAAGGGAAAGAGGAAAGAAAAACGATGAGACAACTCTAGGGAGAACAAACTGGACTAACCAAATGAGGAGAGCCAGAATCTATTTCCAAGGGCAGATAAGAGGCTGAAAGAGGAGGGCTGGGAATGCTGAGGCAGACAAAAGCCTTTGTGGAATTTATAAGCTGTAAGGGACACTCACTCTCCGCAGAACAGTGTCAGCCAAAGGGCTGGATTCCAGGAAAGGGATGTTGTGGCTAAACAATACACCAGGGGCAGGCCTAATCCTTGGATGACACTTAAACAGCTGTGGTTTTTCAGAAACTTGGAGTGTTGTGGTCACTCTGGCCTCTTCAATACTCCAGACTATTAATTAAGAGGAACCACTAAGTTAACCCGAGGCCATGTCACCTCTGATGAGGGCTTATGTACAGATACTGGCAGTGAATAATTGAGGGAATCCTCAAGGGGCTGCCATCTTATTTTAGGCCTCTTGGTAGTCTGCACTGGAATAATGCATGCTGGGAGCAGGGGAGGGAAACTAGGCTTTGGCAAGTACAAATGGACTCTCAAGGAAAGTTGGGGCTCCTGATTGTTCCTGCAGCCTCTGCATGCACAATCTTGATGGGCCAGGAAGTGGCCTTGTCACTGCTGAAAAGATCAGAGCAGTTTTAAATATTCAAGATGGCTGGAGCATAGAAAACTGATCAGTTACTTTGTTTTGCTCTATGGCCTTTCTAGGTAGCAACGTTGCAAATAAAGCCATGCAAAGAAAGTGCCTCACTGGAAGAGAGTGGGGGTTTCCCACCCACACAGGATACTCAATCCCTCTTGCTCAAGGGGAAAAATAAGGCCTGTGGTCTTGTGTTGGGAGCCACTGAAGCTGAAATTGGTCATATGTGGGAAGGCAGGATGAGGTCTTATTGCCTAAAGCAGTCAAGCTACCTCAGTCTTGAGAAAAACATCCTGCCTGGAAACTGTGAGCTATTAGTCACTAGGCAACCTTGTGTCTTGTGACATTGTAAAGGTATGAATAAAGGCTCTCTATTGCTTAGCGAGTTGTTTCACCAACAGGGCAGAGGAGTCATCACCTAACCCAATTCTTGTCTTCTTGTCTAACTTTTCCTCATTTCTGCTGTTTTCCCTCAGGTATAACAGATTACACTGAGAGTCCAATGGATCCCTAAAATCTGGCTAGACATTTCTGTAAGTTTTCTGTAGCTAGAACAAACTGAGCTAGCTCCTGTGGTCCTGAGCTAATCTAGGCTCGCTGAACAAGTTCCCAGGACCATTTGCTAAAGAGACCATTGTCTCTCCCTTTTAATCATCTTGATTCTTTTATTGAAATTGATTGGCTAGAGATTTATGGGCTAATTACTGACTTGAAAACTGACTCTTGATCTGTATATTTAGCTGTACACAAGAATCACACCATTTTGATTATTTTTATTCTGCAGTAAGTTTGGAAATTCAGAAGTGTGAATTCTCAAACTTTATGTGCAAAATTATTTTGTGTCTCTGTCATTTTCATATGAATTTTCTTTTATTCTTTTTTTTAATTTTAGTACAGAGTTTACAGGGTCTCACTACATAGATCTGGCTCATAGTGATCCTCCTGTCTCAGCCTCCCAAATACTGGGATTACAGGCATGAACCACTACACCCAGTATTAGTCACTGTCTCAGTGTGCCGTGGGCACAGGGCTGGCATGGCAAGCTAGGGATGGGACCTGGTCACTGTGTCTGCCTAAGCAAGTGCTTTAATCCATTGAGCTATCTGGCATGCCCATGTTTTCTTTTATTCTTTTGATACAGGATCATACTACACAGTTCTGATTTTGCTCTTGTTGGG
>PVJA010024900.1:19591-31478 GCA_004027025.1 Myocastor coypus
TTATTATTATTATTATTATTATTATTATCATTATTATTATTATTATTGTTACTATTTTTGGGTAGTGTTTCATTGAACCCAAGCCTTTGGACATTACACAAGTACTACCATTAAGCCACACACCCAGTCCTATCTTAACAATGTGGCACTTCTACATAAATACAGAGAATATATTAAAATGTTTCCTAATGGAACTTTCCAGTTCTTTTATTAATTTTATTCCTAAGAATTTTTTCTTTTCTTTTTTATAAGTCTAGCCAAAGGCTTGTCAGTTTTAGATTGTTATGTTGTTCTATATTTGCATTTCATTTAGCTCCACTCTAATTTTATTTCCTTTGTTTTTAATTTATTATTGCTGTTGCAGAATTGGGTGTTGACTTAAGCCCTTCCTGATGAACTACATCCCCAGCCCTTTAACTGGATTTTGCTTTTAATTTTGTAACAGAGACTGGCTATGCTAATAAGTTGCCTGAACTTTTGATCCTCTTGCCCCAGTCTCTCAGAGTGCTGGGATTGTAGGCATGCACCAACACACCCAGCTCCCTTCATTATTTTTTCTTTGATTCCAGTTTGCTTTTCTTTGATCTTGTTTCTTTTCTTTTTCTTTTTTTTTTTTTTGAGACAAGGTCACTATGTAGCATGGGCTGGCCTTACACTCATTATTTAGCTCAGGTAGGCCTTAAACTCATGGCAATCCTCTTGCCTCAGCTTCCCAAGTGCTGGGATTATTGGCCTGTGCCACCATACCCAGCTTTCTTGTTTCGGAAGGTAGAAAGTTTAGTTTAGTTCTCCTTTTCACCAATAGCCATTTGTAGTTATACATTTCACTTTAGATGCTGTTTTAATTGCATGCATAAATTTATTGTTATATGTTATTTTCATTTATTTCCAAGTATTTCCTGGGGGCTTTTGGGTTAGCTCAGTGGTTTAAGTGCCTGTGTAGGCAATCCCAGTCAGGCACAGGGGATGGCAGTTTAATTCCCGCACCCACCCTTAAGGCAGCCCGACACAGCGAAAAAACCAAAAAAGTCCTTCCCAAGTATTTCCTAGTTTTCCTTGTTATTTCTTCTTTATCCCACTGGATATTAAATGTATTGTTTGAATTTTTATGTGTTTGTGACTTTCCCAAACTTATGTCTATTATTATGCTTTCATTCCATTTGGTTAAGAATATTCTCCACATGATTTGAGACTGTCCAAGGCTCCCGTGGAGCCTAGAACAAGGTTTATTCTGAAGGGTGTCCCACTTGTATGCAGAAGGTCAGTCGATAGGCAAGTTGGGTCTGGTCGGCCGGTACTGTTTGCCCTTGTTTGGGTTGCTGTAGGTGGTTTATAAGCACTGCAGGGCAGTAGAGAAATGCTGCTTACCACATGGTGGCCAGGAGGTGGGGAGGAGGAGGAGCGAGGCGGAGGCTATACCCTTCTCTGCCTGTCTGGCCAGGCTCCACCCTCCAACAGACCTTTGGGGGACATTTGACATGTGTCCTATAACAATTATCTTCATATAAAATGGTCTTGTTTGGATTAATAACCAACTTGATTTCTATCGTATGTAAGAATTTGCTAACTATATTTAATGTTACATTCCTTTTTAATTTTTAATTTTTTAAAAACATTTTATTTTAGGGAAGGGTTTATGGGGTGTTCAGGGACTCACTACTAGATTGGACTGGTAGTGATCTGCCTGTTTACAGCCTTCCAAGAGCTGGGATTCCAGGTATGTGCCATATATTCCTTTTTTCTAAAGAAAGGTAAATTGGAGCCTCGGATATAGCTCCTTGCCATAGCACCTGCCTCGCAAACATGATGCCCTAAATTCAATTCCTGGTGAAAAAAATAAAGATAAATTATTAAATGTATTTGCATATCTTTAAAGGACTTGTCATAAAATCATATGTCAAGCCTTGTATTTCTGCAAAGATTTTAGTTTAGTAGAGGAGAAGACATTCATATGTGAGAAGAGCAGTGGCAGTGAACCCTTTAAACACTGGTTTGAAGAGACAGCAGGAGCAGCATTTAGAGGTAGGAAATGCACGGTAATTTAATGACAAAATAGTGCGGATAATCAGAGTTGACAGGAGACCCATGGCCCCAGCTCTTCAAGGAGGACTTTATGGAGCTGGAGTTCCACATTAGCATGTGTGAGCATGGTAATTCAGTCAGATATAAGAGAATAAATGGAAACTGCATAAAAGTAAGCTAGCTTGTTGTTGTTGTTAGTGAAACGGTGCTGAGACCCTTTCTTATTTCTGTACCTTGCTTAACACATTGTACCTTGCTTAACTCATTGTACCTTGCTTAACTCAGTAATTATTTATCAAATGCTTCAGTAGTGAATGCCATTGAATAAATCAGTTAAGCACGGAACGAAGATTTGGAAGACAAAATACACCCTCTAGAACACCTGCACGGGTCTTTAGCTAGGTGACACATGAAGAAGCACTGGGAACAGAGTGATTAAACCACCTGAATAAGAACTGACTTTTTGTTAGGGAGGGGCAGTTGTTTGTATCATTAGGACCTTGAGATTTCTTATTTAGTCTTTGGGTTTGTAGCACGGTCACCATTAGAAAGTTTGAATAGTCCCAAAATTATTCCACAGGGATAATTATTTTTAAGGAGTTAAATGGTTTTTCGTTAACTCATTGCTAAAGGGTATAGCAGCTCTTTGGTTAGAATTTACCTTAAGTAACTTACAGCACTCTTCATTCCTTTGTCCTTAAGAGTCCGACCCAGCAGCTACGTAATGAATGGACAGAGGCAGAGAAGTAGAGGGAGCAGTGCACCCAGGCTTTGATTTCTGGGCTGAAACAGAAGAGACAAGAGGATCTTGGTACTCAAACATGCTAGAGTCTGAACCATTTCCTCTAGGGCTGAAAGAGTCTGATTGATTCAGGTGTTTTGGCAGGTGTTATTTTCTGTTAAGGCATAAGCAGAGTTCAAGAGTTCCTTTATTAGTCGTAGGGAGCATTGATGAAGATCCTGCATAAGGATTGTTCTGTTTTCTTTTTTTGTAGCAAAAAGTCATTTGGGTATTTGTACCATGTACACAAAATGCTGGCTTCAGTCAACTTCATGGGAGTAGAGGTTCAAGGTCCAAGACCATATGTGCAATGGCTGAGCATTTTGCTGACTCTGGAGATCTTTGATGTGGCCAAAGAGTGCCAGGTGGGGTGTGCTTTTATCCCTCACTCAGGGGTCTGACTCTACCTGGCTGTCCCAAGAGCCCAGTGTCCTCCCTGCATATCTCCATCCCTGACCTCTCTCATCCACTCACTCCCCCAGCATGGTCTTATTTTTAGCACATTGTGGGATTTTGCTACATTTTGTTCATTCCTCTTCCTACTTGTAGATCCTAGGTTTATTTGGGCTGGTTTTGCTCATCTTTTGGCATGGAAATAAACAGTAGTATTATCAGCTCGCCTTTTCCAGTACTTCTTTTGGATCTGATTCATCTGACAGTTGCAACTGGGTTAAATCTACTCTATTTCTCAATTGTGTGTTTAACTTTCTTCATTTCATGTAGCGATTTTCTTGTTTATGACTTCTCTCTCAAGCTAGAAGGTATGGTAATACCCATGGTTCCTAGGATCCTGGTCTTCCAAATAGGGGTTGAAGTCTTTCTCATTTGCCTAGAAGTGTTTTAGAGAACGAAGTTAGAGAAATTCAGTCCCAGCCAGCAATTCTCCTTCTAGCCTTTTAAAGAAAGAAAAAGGGATTTGGGTTTGAGGTTGAATTTATTGCCTTCTTTTCCCAGACAGAGTGTGGTAAATGTCTGACCCAAAATTATGTTAGCAGCTTCAGGGTCACTGTGGATTGAAAAGAGACAACACTTTGCATTGCCCTACTCTGGCTCTTTCTTGCTGTCTTCTTTAGGACTTTATTTATTTGTTTATTTTTACCTTTTATTTTTATTTATTTATTATTTTTACTCTTGTCTCAGAACCTTTGTTTGTTTATTCACTCATTTTTTTTTTTTATGGCCGGCTCAGCCCACCCCAAGGTCAGGGCTGGCGCAGCATGTGGTGTTGGGGATCGAACCGCAGTCCCTGAAGCCACCCAAGCTTCCACAAGCAGGGGCTTTAGACCACTGAGCCATCCCGCCAGGCCCTATTTTTACCTTTTAAAAAATTCATTATAATGAGGAAAAAGATAACATAGCAATGAAACAGTTTCAAAACAAGTTAGTAGGATGGTTACAATAATTAATATCATGCATACTGTTATTTTCATAGTAGTTATTCAGAGGAAAAGACGTAGACCTGATATCTTTTTTTTATTTTTAACAGTAGCCACTGTTCAAGGTTTATTTGTTATTGTAGTTGGTGTGACCCTGGGTTGTACTGTTCACAGGCAAATCTTTTACATTATATGGCAATGTACACTACATATATATTGCACAAAATAAAATCCTTTAAAAATTATGCACAAGACATGCAGTATTGGATTTGTGCAATGGATCCCAGGCTGTGACCAACCAGGGATATGTCAGACAAGGCTCGGTGGGTGAAGCTGTGTAACAAAGCAACACACAGTGTTATGGTTTATGTCTAGTTGTCCCCCCAAAGCCTCATGCAACCATGGGGCATGGCTTCTCTTTTTTTTTTTTTTTAAGAATTATTTTATTTTATTTTATTTTTCTTGTTTCAGAACTTTTGTTTGTTTGTTTGTTTATTTATTTTTATGGCCAGCTCAGCCTGCCCTGAGGGCAGGGCTGGGGCAGCATATGGTGCTGGGGATCGAACCGTGGTCCCTGCAGCCACCTAAGCTTTCCTGAGCAGGGGCTTTAGACCACTGAGCCATCCTTCCGGGCCCATGGCTTCTATAGATTGAGACTTGATTCATGATCCCTGAGATTGTGTTTTAGTACTGATGGGATTATCGATCTGAGTAAGGCTGAGACTATGGGTGTGGTCTAGGGTGGATATGCTAAGGTGGAGAGCCTGAATGCAATATAAAGAGCTACAGAGAGACAGACTAAAGCTGTTGCTGTTGCTCTCTGCTGCCCTGTTTGGTTGGCTACCTCTGCCACCATTTTGTTGCTGTTCCACCGCCATGAACTGGATGCTGTCTGCCCTGTTCCATTCAGCCTTGGGCCAGCTGAATATGGACTGAAACCTGCACAAACTGTGAGCTAAATAAACCTTTCCTTCTTTCATTTTTGGTGTTGGGTATTTGTCCCAGCAACAAGTAAAAAGTAACTAAGACGCACAGCAACACACATCTGTTTGAAGAGTAACTAGAGCCTGAGCAGCAAGGTGTCTCAGAGATGCTGGACTACTTCATACTAACCAGTATTACAAGTGCAGCACCATCCGGCATCAGGACAGAGCTGTGTAGTTTTGTGAACCATTTCTACTTTCAACTTTTGGAAACCGATGTTTTCCCCAGGCCTTCTTAATAGTACATATCAGAGAGAAGGGATAACTGGCACAACTCCAAACCCTCCCATAGGCTAGACAGTGATGTGGTGACACTGGAAGACTTTAAGCCTACAGTTCCTTCTGGAATGACCACAGGGTATTTGCACTCTTCTTCAAATGTGCCTCTTCCTCAGAAGTTAGAGTCATCTTCATAACATTAGAGGTTCCATTCCATTCCAGGACACAAGGGACACTAAGGAAGACATCATCCTCAATTCCACAGAGCTCCTTAATCATGGAAGAAATTGGATGCACCCTCCTAAGATTCTTCATTATACTTTCTGTCGAATCTGCCTCCAACCATCCAGTGGCTGTGTATTCTTTTAGCTTGATCATTTCATAAGCGCTGCCAACCAGCTGTTTGTGAACTTCTTTCCAATGCTCCTTTCCCCCCTCAGTTCCTAACTCAGTGTAGCTTCTTTAGGGCGACACGAGCAACATTCATACCACTCCACACAGGGATGTTGGAATCTTCATGCTCCCTGAGGATCCAGCCATGGCAGCTCAGTGGGTGCATGCCCAGCCTTTCTCCCATCAGGTAGCAGAACTTGCCTGAATCCAGGTTGCAACCACTGCTAATGACACGGTTCTAGAGAAAGCTGCTTATCTTCCAAGCCACATAGCTCAAGATATCCACGGGGTTGCACACAACAAGCAACTTGCAGTTGGGACTATACTTTCCAACATTAGGAATGATGAGCTTGAAGGTGTTCACATTATGCTGCATCAAATTAAGACAGCTCACTCCCTCTTGCTGATGTGCTCCAGTGGTGATAATAACCAGCTTGGAGTTGGCAGTTACATTATAGTGTTGTATGTCGTTATATGTCGGTGCCAAAAGAAATGATGAGAAGAGCCAATGAATTCAGCTCAGAGGTCTCACTGAGATCTGTCTCTCTCAAAGTGAGCTCCAACCCACAGAAGAATCTTACTTTTATTGAGTACTCAAAAACAGGCTAAGGAATATGCTCACATGCATAATTACTTTAGTTATGAAACACTATAATCTCTGTTGATCTTTGCTATGTCTAATGCTAGACTCACACAAATGTTAAATAAAATATTACAAGGACAGGAGGAGATAACCATTAACATACCAAGCAAGGGAGGAGACAACAATCAAAGAGCCCTCAGGATAAGCTGTTATCTGTCTCCCTAAATCCCAGCTTTCTGGAATCTCTAAGTAACAGATTACAAACTGGCCCTGGGCTTTGTTTATTGCTCTCCACTTCTTAAGATGCTAGTTTCTTATCTCTACATTATAGTCTATCCCAGAGACAACTTTTGGTGCCCTAAGGAAAAGGCTGCGGTACTAGAGATCCATCATTCTTCCTTCAGTTTATCTTCCACGACATTAACAAGAGCAAATCAATCTGCCAAGATACTGATGGCCCAGGCCATGCCAACAGCACTAACCCCAACAACTGTGATCTTATTCTGGGGCAGTTACTCTTCCTTAAGGAGATTCACAATCAGCTGATCCTTGAGACTGGCCATCTTGGACTTAGAACCAGAAGGATCTAGGAATGCACATGGGGCGGATGTCGGGGCACGCACTTCTCAGGTCCGGACTTGGCGGGTAGCAGCTCTGACACTCCAGATCTGACTTCTTGTCTAATCTTGTACAATATTAGTATATAGTTTTATCCTCAATGAACTAAGGGAAAGTAACTGTATATTTTTCCTAACTCTCTTGTGTATATATGTATTTTTCTTTTTAAAGTTTTTAACACTAGAAGAAAATATCATACTGTGTCTTATAAGTAGGTTGTAAGTCAAGGAAACAGTATGAATCATAAAACAAAATTATAATTAAACAATATTCAGAAAATTAATTAAATAATAATTAATTAAAATTAAGTTAAATATTTCAAAACAATATTCCAAAATTCAGATCAAATTGTGAGTCCATCTTAGAGGCTAGAATGTTGCATATCATATGTATGAATCTGTAATCAATTTAGAGAACTTGCATAGTATTTGAATAGATTAATATATACAAAAATATCAACTAAGAAAAAGTTTCCATGGCAGTAAAGAATTACTAAGAATAAAACATAACATAAATACTAGAAAGGCAAATATATGATCAACACTTCTAATAGTTTGGGGATAGGATATCGCATAAAGTTCTAGTATGTTGTGTACGTGGACAGTGCCCATTATGCTTACCAGTGGCCAGGTGTCACTTGTGGGACTGGGATACTGCTATTTCTTGATATCAGCCCTGTAGACCAGGACAGAATCATGATCCATAGGGTGCAGGAGAAGTCCATTTGTAGACTTTCAGAACTTACAGACACCATCTAGGCTAGTGAAAAGGTAAGAAAAGATCTGTTAAAAACAACTAGGATGCAGGAAAAAATAATTTAACATTTTCAAGATGATGCAAAGATGAACAATTTAAGACTAATAGGTATCAATGAGAAAGAAGGAGTCAGTACAAATGTTATGAATAGATATGGGCAGGGGCTGGGGAGATATCTCAGTAGAATAAGCACTTGCCTGTCAAGCACAAGGGCATGAGTTTAATTCTCATTCTGTTAAAAAAAAAAAAGAGAAGACTATGGATAGAAATAATAGCAGAAAATTTCCCAAATATGGGAAACAATTTGATATTCAGTAACTGAAGCATATAGATCTCTAAATGACATCAATCCAGTTAAATCCACACCAGACATATAATAATCAAGATCCCAGAAATTCAACACAGGAACAGTATACTAAAGACCGCTAGAGAAAAGAAACAGATCACATATAAAGGAGACCTCATCAGAATAATGGCAGATTTCTCTTTACAAATCATCAAGTCAAGAAGAGCATGGAGCAAAGTACTTCACATCTTGCAAGAAAACAAATGCCAAAGCAGGACATTTTTAGAAAAGTGAGCATTCTTTTACAAGTCAGGATCTACCCTGTATTCCTTTCAACTAAGAACACTTAGAAGTGAGAATTCAGTACAATGCTCGCTTCTTAACTGGTCCTTGTCATTCCATGGAATGTGCTTTGTGTGCAGGACTAGCCATCTAGGCAACCACCATCTAGGCTGTCTTTCTCCTGATACTCAGTCTAGCCTTTAACTCCAGGACTTAATGATCCTCTTCTTCTGCGTTGAAGTAGCTAGGATGTGAAGACCTGTGTCACCAAGACTATTCTCTTGGTCATTTTCATTTTGTTTTCCAAAACAAGGTTTCATTATAGCCCAGACTGGCCTTGACTTCAAGATCACCCTGTCTCATGCTCTCAAGTGCTGAGGTTACAAGTGTATGCCACTGTACTGACCCATTGGCCACTGGCCATTCTTAAAGTACTGCTCCAGTGACAACATTGTCATGAATATCTGTGGCCATTGTACTCAGAGAAGATATTAAATATTAATATAACAATTTGATAAAGGCAGCTTAATCCTTTTGAAAGGTGATATTTTACATTTTCATATGCTTTCTTCTCTCTCCCTCTCTTTTTTTTTTGTGGTACTAAGAATTGAAATCAGGGCTTTGCACTAAGTTACCGCCCTGCTCTTTTAAATTTTTTGTTAGACAGGCTCTCCCTAAGTTGTTAAGTTTCCTAGACTGGGCTTGAATTTGAGATCCTCCTGCTTCACATTCCCAGAGGACTGGAATTAGACATATATGCTAGATTTTTTAGAATTATTATTTTAAAAGAATCTTGTTTTGTATTCTTGGCTGGCCACGAACTTGAATTCATCCTTCTTCAGCCTCTAAGAATGTTGAGACTATGGTTTTGCTGTACCATGCCTGAGTCAGGTCTGCTTTTATTGTTTCACTGCATGTTATGGAAATATGCATTCTCTCTTTGCCTCATTTTCAAAAAAAGTACTCTCAATTTTCCTTTTCAAAAACTGTCCTCTTTTTTTTTTTTTTCCCCCTCCAGAACCAATATTGATTAGAAAATTTGTCACGTCTACACCCTGTGCTCTGCATAACATTTGTGAGGACAATACTATGCAGCGTGTCAACTATTGTGAATGTGCTACTAACATGTTTTGAAACTCTCATATTGTTATCTCTTATTAAAAGTAATAAAATTAAAATTAAAAAACTGTCCTTTTGGATTTTGTTCTTATTTGAATAAAATGGAAGATAAACTCTAAGACTTTGAAGAAAATATTGCAGTTAGTGATCATGAATGGACATATCTCTTAAAAATAACAAGGAACTAGGAAATAACAATTCAGCAGCTATAAGATGATGCAAATAAAAGCATTGTAAGACTGAAAGATATCAATAGAAAAAGCAGGAATGAACAAAAAAGATATAAAATGACTATTTTCAGGAGCAATAGCTGAAAATTTTCCAAGCATGGGGAAAGAATCTGACATATAGTAAATGAAACATATAAAGCTCTAGTTAGCCATAATCAGAATTATTCTCTACCTAGACACATAATAATCAAGATCCTAGAAATAAAGTAAAAGAGCAAATTATTAAAATCTGTTAGAAAAAAGAAAAAATTAACTATAATGGAAAGCCCATCAGAATCATGGTAGACTTCTCAGCAAAAATCCTGAAGTCAAGAAGAGCTTGGAAGGAAATATTTCAGGTCCTGAAAGAAAACAGCTTTTGACTAAGGTTTATATACTTTGAAAGGCTATCTGTCAAATTTAATGGAGAAATAAACTACTTCTGTGACAAAGACCAACTAGAGAAACTCATGACCACCAAACCAACCCTACAAAGAGTACTGAGAGATATTCTAGAAAGAGACACAAATGACCACAACTTCAGAACAACAACAGAAAAGAACCACAAAACAGAGCAAGTAATTAAATAGAAGGGAAGAGTAGTACCAGTTATGACTATATCTACATTTATGTATATATATGCAACATAAATGGTTGTAATTCATCAACCAAAAGAAGCAGATTGGCAGAATGGATCAAGAATCCAACAATATTCTGTATGCAAGAAACACATTTATTTATTTTCCTATTTTTTATATATTTAGTACAAGATCTATAGGGTCTATAGGGTCTCACTACATAGACTGGAAGCATAGTGACTCTCCTGTTTTCTGTCTCCTAAGTGCTGGGATTATAGGGGTGTACCACCATGCCCAGTCTCAATCACTGTCTCACTGCACCCTGGGAGCAGGGCCAAAGAAATACATTTAAATGAAAAAGAAATCCATAGACTGAAGTCAAAGAATAGAGAATAGCACTCCATGCAGCAGGAATTAAAAAAAAAATACGGGGTTAGCTGTTCTGGTTGCTGACAATGTGAACTTCCAAACAAGAATGATCAAAAGAGATAAAGAATGTCATTACATACGGGCTAAGGGAAAACTTCAAGAAGAGATAACAATCAAAACATATAGGCGCCAAATGTGGGAACACCCAACTATATAAGACAAATATTAACAGACTTGAATAATCAAATGAGCAATGACACAATTATAATGGGATAATTTAATACTATATTGTCACAGGAATAGATCAACTAGGCAGAAACTCATTAAAGAAATGACAGAAGTAAACCAAACTTGTGAATAAACAGATTTAGTAGACCTTTAGAGTGTTCCATCCAATATCAGTACATACATTCTTCTCAGCTACACAAGGGATGTTCTCCAAAATAAACCATATACTAGCACAAATAACATGCTTCAATAAATGCTAAGAAACTGAAATTATCCTGTGCATATTATCTGAGCATGGTTCAATGAAACTAGAAATTATTGACAAAAGAAAGCGTGAACACTCCATAAGCAGCTGAAATTAAATAACACCCTCCTGAAAAACCAATGGGTCACAGATGAAATTAAAGCAAAAATTAAACAATATTTATAATTACATTAAAATTCAGATACAACTTACCAGAACCTGTGGGATGCAATGAAAATGGTCTCAAGAGGGAAATGTGTAGTGGTAAATTTTCTCATCAGGAAGACAAAATGAGTCAAAATAAACAACTTATGCTACTCCCAAGCTTTTAGAAAAAGAAGAGCAAGTCAAGCTCAAAGTAAAAAGAAGGCAGGAAATTATAAAGATCAGAGCAGAAATTGATAGCAAGGAGATGAAGAAAACAGTACAAAGAATCAATTAATTGAAGAGTTAGCTCTTTGAAAGAATAAGTATCTTCCAGGGTCAAATCCCCTCAGGATTAAGTTTGCGACCATAGACAGTACTTTGGATTGGTGCGAGTTCGAGACCAGCCTGGGCTACAAAAGTGAGCTCAAGGCCAGCCTCAACTGCAGAGCAAGACCCTGTCTCAAAAAGACAAAAAAAAAAAAAATAGACAGTACTTTGTAGAACTGTTGTTAGTGTCAGCCTTCAGGACGAGTCACGGCCATTGCTTGGCCATTTTGCTTTCTGTGAAAGCCTGAGAGAATGTTTTTCTCTGGGTGACTCTCCTTAGACGCACTACAGTTCATTCATCCCTTTCCTCTGAGGTCCCATAATCTCCTTGACCAGGAAATTTGGGACACCTCTGAGTTATAGGATA
>PVJA010024901.1:0-31272 GCA_004027025.1 Myocastor coypus
TAGTCTCAGCCATCTTCTTGTACTCCAGTGGTGGGGATGGCACAACAAGCCCGATGATTGAACCCAGCTGCTGTGTCTTTGTTATTATTTCTGCTCAGCCTAAGAAATGTATCCACTAAAGATCTTCTATGCTAGTCAATGTGCTCTGCAAGAGCATAAGGGAAAAGAAAAGCTGTGTGATGAAAAGCATCGTGAATCTGAGGAAAACCGGCAACATATTGTAAAAAGAAACTTGAGTAGGTGAAAATGAAGGTGATGCAAGTTGATTGCTTGAAGCTTAAGACTTCGGTTTTCAATTTAAGTTCCAGTATTTGAAAAGCAAGACACTGTGTTCCTCCTTCATCTGCTCTCCAACTACATCATCCTTAGGGCAGAGACTACAGATGAGAGAGGTCCTACAGTCACCAGCCCTGCTGTCTGCTTTCTGGGCAGGAAGGAGCACATGCGACGGCCTTCCTCCCTGCCTTCTGGCTCTTTCCTGTCTCCTGATAGCCAGCTTCTACACCCGGGCCCTGGGACTCCCTGGTTTCCACTTTTCTCCACCATCACTGAAGATTTCTTCCATCTTACTCTGATGTAAGGAATTCCTGGATTTCTTTATTATATTTTGTGAGAGAAAATCATTTCCCAAGGTAATCAGACTGTAGTAAGAAGTGGAATACACTAGATGTCAATCTTATTGTAAGTAATAGTACTGCACTTGATCACTAAGTGATTTTAAAGATGTATAGTCTGATTAATGAACGAAAGTGCTTCAGGATTGAAATTTTAAAAAATAAATTTTCTCATGAGCAAATTTTGTTCTCTAAAAAAGATTTTATCTTCACTTATTTCCTACCTTTGACAGAGAAATTTATCTTTTAGTTTTGAGCAACACCTCTATTTGCGTGTGCTTTTAATCTTTGCTTATTTTTTGCTTGTTGAAAAATATATAACTCATGGCCCAACATGTTAATACTTCAAACTCCTAAGACTATTTTCTTAAGAATGTTTTTCAGTGTGATATTAATTTCATTCTCATAAGATCCTATCTTTTCAACCTCCTAAGGAAGCAATTTATTATCTTATTATCTTATTTATTACCTATAAGTTTCAAGTTGCTTAGGTAAGTGATATGTAACTTAATGATTTATAATATTTATAATTACTTCATTGTTCAACTTCATAGTTATGACTATGTGTAATAATTCTTCTTCAGAAGTCCCTGTGGACATTGTCCTTAATACCATTTTAGAGAAATATCTGTTCAAGTCGCATCCACTTTTAAAGCAGATTTTTTTCTCTGCTGAGTTCTAGAAATTTTTCAAATGCTCTGGCCAATAATATTTCATTAGGTGAGCACCCTGTAAGTGTATTTCCTTACTAGAAGTCATCTCTTCACTCTCTTGATTAGCTTCCCATGCGGAATCTTCCAGGTTGACCTAATTTCATTTGTCTATTTTTGTACTTGTTTCATGTAGTCTGGGTCCTAGCTAAAAAGAACATTTCCAAGTCAGTCTCTTCACATGGTTTCGTTATAATTTCTTCTGGTTGTCTCATCTAGATCTTCAGTGCAGTTCACATGGCTTCCTGAATATGATGACCGAGTGGTGTCTAGTTTTATTTCTCTATTTGAATATACAATTTTCCAGGCCTCGTTCTATGAAAAGGCTGTCTGTCCTTCATTGTATACTTTGACACATTTGCTCACAGTCGACATGGTCGCAGCTACCTGGTTTTATTTCTGATACTCTATTGTGATTCACTGGTATCTGGGTTGGTTTTCTTTTCAATATCATGGTGTTTTGATTACTGTGAATACGGACAGTATGTTGAGAACAGGTATCAGGCTGCCACTTATTTATTTGTTTTTTTGGTCGTGGTTGATTTGGGTATTCAGGTTCTTTGTCTTCTCATGTTTATTACAGCTCTAGTCACAGTGATCAAGATGTGGAATAAACCAAGATGTCTATCAGTATGTAAATGAATGAATAAAAGCAGTGTGATACATGTTTTCCAGCTGTCAAACGAATGAAATGTTTTCATTTGTGGCCACATGTGTGGAGGCCACAATCAGTATTTTAAGTGCAATGTGACACAAATAAATAGGCAAATACTGTGTGTCCACTCACAGGTAACACAGGAATAGAAAGAACAGCAGGGGTCACCAAAGCTGTGATGCAGGGGTGGAGAGAGGCTGATAGCAGCAGTGAAAATCCAGATAGCGGGGAATAAGAAGGGTTCATGATCTATAGCACGACAGAAGGGTCAGTTTCCTTAATTTATCTGTTTCCTAAAGATCAGAGGCAGGTGTGACATTTCCTGACATAAATAAACACTAAAGGTTAAAGGACATAGAAATAGTGATTACCCTAAGATAAATACAAAAATACATAATACCTAAGTCTGAAACTACAATATACTCTTACGTTTCTTTTGTAAATTTATCAAGATTTAGCAGGACCATAAGATTTCTCTTACTGTATCAGTTTTATATAATATGAACTCATCCTTCTGAAATTAAATAAACTATGACAGTGCATGTCCTTATAGTCTTGATTATTTCTTCATTAAATTGTCTTTTCACTCTGGATTGCTCGCTTCATCAAAATTACACAGTCTCAATTCCAATTACGAAAGACAAATTATGCTCATTTTCACATGAGAACAAGTTGTAGAGTTTAAGAAAATGAAATGCATTAATTGTTGAATTCTTTATTTATCACAGGTCATTTCTTACTCTCTAGGGAAGATGTTGTATGCCTATTGATCCCAGCACTCTGAAACGGAGGCAGCAGGATTTACACGAGTCCAGGGGCCACACTGGACTCTGTAGTGGGTTGAAGGGAGCCTGAGCTGCACAGTAAGACCCTGTCTCAACAAAAACAAAACAAAACAAAAACAAAAACAAAACAACATTCCTTGGTAACCAATGCCGGTGACATCATAAACATAATACATGAGTTATGTAGTAACAGTTGACAACCAGAAGCAGGGGTACGTAGCGGGCACCTCATCCCGAGGATCACCAGAAGCTCAGCACTCAGCCGCTGTGTCTCTCAGCGTTCCACTTTCCTACATTGTATTCTTCAGTAGATGACACTGTTTTTCTTACTGCCCACTTGTCTGTCAGTCTTGTTCTGTGCACTCCTGTCTTCACTTGGCCTGCGTGTCCTTTTGTTTGTTGATCCATCCATCGAGCCTCCCAGTGCATGCACACGTGAGCCAGCCCAGTTATCCATATCCTCAGCATAACAAGAAGTAGCCGCTCCAGGTTCACCCTTTCTGCAGTATGCTGATGAGATACACTTTCAATATGATCTTCCTCAAAGAAAATTTCCTCTGCCCATCAAAGATTTTGGAGTAACTGTGAGGTAACTTAAGATCTCTGTCTTTGCTATTTTTCTTTCTTTTAAAAATGTATTTAGTACAAGGCATATGAGGTCTCAATACACAGATCAGGCCCAGTCTCATTCACTATCTCAGTGCTGCCCGGGGGCGGGGCTGGCAAGGCACGCCGAGGATGGAATCTGGTCCCTGCATCTCCCTAAGCAGGATCTCTTGTGCTCTGAGCTATCTGTCTGTTCCTCTGTCATCAATATGTTTATCAGATCAGTGACAAACAGCAGTTATGACATTATAATCGCACTTTCCCTGGACTCTCTGTTTTCAGGAGCTTTCTGTTCCCACCAGCTGAGATCGTGGCCTTCTGTCTATGTGCTTGAAAGGAAGAAGATGCTGTTCACTTCAGTACAGCACTTACCTCAATGGGTAAAACCTTCCAGTGAAAGCTCGCACTCTATAATCCCAGAGGTGTCCTAAAGCTTCTGAAACAATCTTTGCCTGACAGAAAATCAGCCATTGAAGTACTTTGTAACGGTATTCCCAAAATGAGGCTACTGTTGGGCTACTCCTTCTGTCAGATGCAGAGTGGTCTCCCACAGGTGGGCTAAACAGGATTTCAGTGAGCTTTGCAATGAAATTCTTGCATTCTACCATTCCACATATTGGCCAGTTTCCTCCTTACTATAGGAATGACTGACTTAAAAACTTATAAATATACATCCTGTCTTAGTTACTTTTTATTCATTACTGGGAAAAGTACCCGACACTCAGAATGAAGTAAGGAAAGGTATATTAGCTCACAGTTACTGGAGGTTTCAGTCCGTATTTGGCTGGCCCAAAGCTGAGTGGAACAGAGCAGAGAGCATCCAGTTCATGGCAGCAGAACAGCAACAAAATGGTGACAGAGGCAGCCAACCAACCAGGGCAGCAGAGAGCAACAGCTCTAGTCTGTCTCTCTGTCTCTCTTTATATTCCTATCAGGCTCTCTGCCTTAGTATATCTGCCCTAGACCACACCCATAGTCCCAGCCCTACTCAGACCAATAATCCCATCAGTACTAAAACACATAATCCTAGTGACTCATGAGTCAAGTCTCAATCTATAGAAGTCCTCCCCCAATGACTACATGAGGCTTTGGGGGGACAACTAGACATAAACCATAACATTCCGCTCCTGGACCCCCAAAGTCTCATACATATCCTTTTTTACAAAAGACGTTTTAGTCCATCTGGAAGAGTTGCCAAAGTCACAATAGTTTCAGCATTGCTGAAAAGTCCAAATCCCAAGTCTCCTCCAAGATCCAAGGCAAATTCTCAACTGTGAGCTCCTGTACAGTAGAAGAGTTAAACATATCCAACATTCAAAGGCATAAGATAAACATTACAATTCCAAAAGTTGCAAACAACAGGGTAATACAAAACATTGAGACCAACACATGTCCAAAATCCAGCAGGATAAACATTAAACACCATAGTTTAAGGCAAAACTTCTCTCCCTTGCAATTCTGAGGCTGCAAAGGGTGGACAGCTGCCACCTCTTGTGATGCCCTCAGGCCATCCTTTTGATTCTCTGGTTCCTTCTCAGCAATGTAGATCCATTTAGCTCCATCTTTGCAGTCCACAGCTTTCCTGGTGCTTCCTTTCTGGCCAAACTCATGTTTTAAATCATTCTTCTTGGCTCTTTGCTCTTGATTTTCAACATAAATCTGGCTAAAGGCCACCAATAGCAACCACGCCACTGCCCCAATAGTTTGCTGCTTTGAAATATCTCTTGAAAGATTAATCAGTCCGCCATGCTTAATCTCAGTCTTAGACAAAGTCTCTGGGCACAAGCAAAATTCCAAAAGACCTTCAGCCAATCCATAGCACAAATCATCTGGCGTCCAATGACCAATGCTGTCCTGTTTCCCATCAGAAACCTCATCAGCCTGGTATTTACGGGCAGGCCTTCTATCAGTCTTCCTGTCTAAGCTCTGACCAGAATCACCCAAGCTGAATAGCTGAAGCCATTGTAGTGATTTGTTTTTAGCCAACACCTCTGAACCTTTCCTATCTCTTCCCGTAAGCCATTCCCAAAAGCTTGTAATCCACATTGTCACGTATAGTCACAGCAACAACCCCACTTCTCTGGTACCAAATTCTGTCTTAGTTACTTTTTACTCATTGCTGGGACAAATACCTGACACTTGAAATGAAGGAAGGAAAGGTTTATTAGCTCACAGTTACTGGAGGTTTCAATCCATATTCGGCTGACGCAAGGCTGAGTGGAAGAGGGCAGAGAGCATCCAGTTCATGACGGTGGAACAACAACAATATCTACAGAGGCAACAGAACGACCAGGGGAGCAGAGAGCAACAGCTCTAGTCTGTCTGTCTCTCTTTCTATTCCTATCAGGCTCTCTGCCTTAGGATATCCACCCTAGACCACACCCATAGCCGCAGCCCTACTCAGACCGATAATCCCATCAGTACTAAAACACAGTACTAATCCGAGTGACTCATGAGTCAAGTGTTAATCTACAGAAGTCCCTGCCCAATGACTACATGAGGTTTTGGGCGGACAACTAGATGTAAACCATAACACATCCTTACGCTTACATGTATCTCAATATAATGCTTTAATATGCAGTGGATTCTTTGTTCAGCAAGTACTGATTGCAGATCCATTACTGCACCCCTGAGTATATCTGGAACCCATCCATGAGAGCATAATGAACACCTGTACCCAGGTTGGTTGTGCTGCTAAAGAAAGTGTCCTAGGAAGCGCTGATCTAACTGGCCCCGTAAGAACCTTTTGGGGATAAGTATGAGTAGAGCAGCAAAGTGGAATGAAGAGCAGCTAAGTTGGTGGAAGAACTTAAGCGCCAGCACTTTTCCGACTCTTTCTCGTTGCCCCATAATGTGTGCGGAGCACAGGGGCAGCAGAGCTCTCCGCAGCCTTGGTTGAAGGGCGGCCGTGCTTGCCTGGGGAAAGCCAGCCTTGGATACGCCACAGGCTCATTCTCAGTGCTGCCGCGGCCGCTCTTTGGACCTTAAGGTCCCTAAGGACTGGAACGTGAAGAAGACAAAGAACCCTAAGAACATAACCTGTAATCAATATCTGCATTGTGAATGTGGATCACAGTTTTGTACATTTGCAGTGTTTAGTTAAGATTTACTCTCTCTATTCGTTGAGGATGAATAGAAATGAGTGTGAGGAAACATCTGTTTAAATGTTTAACTTTTTAGTATTTCCTCATAGAAAAGGGAATGAGTGATTACATATGAGATAATTTGTGTATAATTTATGTAAAGTAAGATCTGTTTTGGAGAGTGTATTGATGTAAGTGTTAGCAGAGTAACTACATGGATTAGCATAGTTCTGTTTTTGTTTCATAAAAAGAACTTTGTGACTTGTTGTTGTTGTTGTTTCATGTATTTAGTACAGGGTCTCACTATGCAGCTCAAACTCCTGCTGATCCTTCTGTTCTCAGCGTCCCCACATTGCGAGTACAGCTGTGTGTCGCCGTGCCAGTCTTGGCGGCCTGCTCAGCACTGCTGGGTTCGGGGCCAGCATGACATGTGGTGCCAGGGATTGAAACCTGGTCTCCGTGCTTGACTAAGCAGCTGCATAGTGCACTGAGCTATCTTGCCAGCCCCTTTTTAGTTTTTTTTGTTTGTTTGTTTTCTTTTTTGTGTTTGGTACAGAGTCTCACTACCCAGCTCAGACTCGTAGTGATCCTCCTGTAGACTTTCTGACTTTAAGGACAAGAGGATATACACCCATGAAAAGTATAGATTGTGTGGATGGAAATATTGCAACGACCCTTGCTGAGAGTTTGTTGTGTGAATTACTTGAGTACATGCACACAAGGGGGACAAGCTGGATTTCTCAAAACACTGCCCCAGAGACCAGTGTGGGGTGCACTGCAGCCCCCTATACCTGTCTGGCCCTACTTGGGCCTCTCTGTTGCTGACTGACTGGAAGCAGACTGTGTGATTGTATGCTGTGGAGCTCCAGCTGTCATCGGACATCGTCCCTCTCCGTCTTCTAACACTGCAAAGACACAGCAGCCAGTTATCACAGGAGGAACTGGCAGCTCAGGGTATCCTTGCCTCTCCGTTTGTCATACACCTCTAGCATTCATTTGGCATGAACTAGCTAACTGAGGACTAAGTGACCCACTCACTTTCTGACTATGGTATATATTTGAATTTCTCAGTATTTGAACATGTAAATTATATAGTTAAAACTCAATTAGACGATAATTTGGTGTCCTCTGAGAAAAATATGATTTCTTCTGTGAATCTCAGCATCAGGTTTAAGAAACTTTCAAATTGTATGATTTTACATGTGTCTAAGAGTTCCTAGTCCCCAATTCTTCTGTTGTACTGAGAAGGTGGGGTTAATATGCCTCTTTTATTTAAAAATAGTATCAATGGTATTTATTAAAATTCACTTTAAAATGTTGTTGTTCATCATTTTCCATAAAAAGTGCCTTTGCCATCTTATAATAGGAGCAATAGATATCCACTAGTGAAAGAAATGGCCCAATAAATTACATAGTTGGACGAAGAAACAAAACAATGCCAATAATGCCTTTCTAATCTTGAAGTAGTAAAGAAATGTCAAACACAGAAGAGGAGAAGAACAGAGCTCACGACAGGTGGTATCATTAGCATGTCAATGCCTATGAAAATTACGGAAATTAATCATGAGACACAGTGGCCCAGGGTGCGGTGAGACGAGCCATGTCACCCTATAACCTTTCACAGCAAGCACAGTATCACAGGAGCAGATGGCTTCCACACAACAGAACAGCCAAGGGACAAATTTCTTCTATGTATAAAATTAAGAAAGAGAAAAACTACTTATCTGTGGAAAACTTGGAGTTCTGTACTACTTTAGCCCCTGTTTCCTCGGAATTGTCCAACTGTGGCTTTGCTTTTCATGTTTTCTTATAGAATGCTGGCATCCTGCTAGTAGATGTGGCACGCACACTGTGAAACTAAACATCGACGATGAAAGACAGCAACGTGGTTATTTTCCTACTCAGCTGTTTCTTTATCTTGTTAAGATAAGAAGTTCTGCTATTTTCAAAGCAGATATGTTCTTAAGTATTTATTATATAGCAATGTGCAGAATGAGTCCTGAACTTGTCAGAATTAGTTATAGACAGGAATATTTCATTATGTCGTGTGAAAGTTTCAGCCCCTCTCTGTGTCTCTGCATCTCGCTCTGTCTCTGTCTCTGTCTCTGTCTCTGTTTCTCTCTTTCGGTCTCTCATCAAATACAACAAAAAATAGAAGGCTCCTGAGGGAAGTTTCAAGTATTTGTGAAAACACTTCATAAGCATCTGTCTTCTCCTGCTCCCTACAGAAATACTCTTACTTAAACAATGTAGGAAAGCGCACATCTCCTGTGGTCAGCTACATTGCGCCAACAGTGGAGCCTGGCCCTTGGTTTTCTGAGGTAATGTGAGGCTTTTTACTCAGGTGAAACTTTGCTGTTCTTTGAGCTGAAGAAATTTCCTACTTCCTGCTCTGAACCAGAGGCATGACTGAGACACGGAGGGGGGACTTGGTCTTTCTCTGGAGCCATTCATAATGCACATGAGGAAAACCTAGGTGTCTAGGAAACATCGATCCATTACAGAAAGACTTGCATTGAATTTAGCAATCACAAGTCACCTGAAGCATTTAGCATTAGAAGAATTACCTGTTCTGTGTGGACCTATAAGACTTTATTCCCATTGGACAGAAAATCATATTAAAGCTCATTTTCTTACAGTAATGGCTACATCTTCCTATGGAGAGAAAGAGAAAAACTGGGAAGGAGGTGAGAGTGGGCACAGACGACAGCACCAGGGTGTGAATCTTCAGAACGTAGTAATGCTTGGACAGGTTCCATCCTAGGACATACCTTTAGGAAACTATTCCTCCGTTGAGACCTTCTCATTCTGTTGTAGAGGACCACTGTGAAATGGTGACATGATCCATTGCACACATACTAGCTCTTTAGTCGTATTTCAGAAAATGCTCACTCGGGCTTCTTTCTCCCTCTAATGAAGCAAGTCACAGTGTCCATTCTAAAGAATATTAGTAAATAGTAGGCAAGTGGTAGACTTAATCTGAGAAGCAATTACTCTTTTAGAAACGGTCTTTTTTTTTTTTTTTTAACAAAATAACATGGAGCATGCCTCTCCTATGCGGAGAAAATGTCCAGTCTGTGTCTTCCTATAAATCTGACATCAATTGGGGCTTCTCCTTCAGTATCAGAGGGAAAAACAATTCCAAGATTCTTACTCTTGCCAGAAAATTGAGAAAAAAATAAGATAACAATCCTAGTAAATGCTAATAGGAATTATTCTCCATAGAGCACAGGGACACATATACTTCCAGTATATGTTTGGCTCAAATAGTCCAAACCATACTCTACAAAAAGAATTACTCTACAAAAAGTTTATGTCCGTTGTACTTCAGACAAGTAGGGTGGAAGGCACTTGGGATTCTAGAAACTAAAGGAATCCATATTTTATGCCAGGCAGAAATTTAGATCAAAATTACAAAAGAATGAGAAAAGTGAATTTCAACATCAGTCTAAGAGAAATTGCAGAAATACTACTGAAAACAGTTAAGGAAATAAAATAGCTAAAATAAAATTTATTGAATATTTTCTAGAAATGGAGAAAGATTGAGATTTCAGGTGGCAACAAAAGCAAGACAAAGAGGAACATCCCACTTCTATGCAACACAGCGCAAGTGTAGGATGCTAGACAAAGGGCTTACAGGTGAAGAGAGAAGATACAGAGCACAAAGGAAGCAAGACTTCATTTGCAAGTGACATTTTTCTACACTTATTATTGTTTTAAAAATTCACATAGTAAGATATTGCCAGTACTTCTTTTCCATAGCACTGGATACACTCATACTGATGTGTAGACGTTCCACTCTGAACTGTTCTCACCTAGTACAGCCGTAGCTGTACACAGGAAGCCGCAACCCTTTCTTGTGCTGTGGGGCTCACTGCCTTCGGCTACTCTCCTGTGTATTAAAGTGGAGTCGTGTAGTGCATGCGTTGAGGACCTTTACCATTTCACTCAGCATTAATGTTCTCGGCCATGTGCTGGTATACATTAGGATTACATTACTTTGTAAGCCTGGGTAATATTCCATTGTATTTGTCTAATCATTTCATTTTGTTTTAAGTTGTCAGCTGGATTTTCCCGTCCTCTGACATGCGAGCCAGGCTGGCTGTACGTGCCTGATCCTGCGAACACAACCTGCAGTACGCCGGCCCTGCAGGGGGAGGCACCACGCCCAGGGTGGCCACTGTGTGGACAGCTCGCAACCGCTCGCCCGTGCCTCAGCTGCTGGGGATGTAGGATGCTGCCAAGTTTTATATACTAGGAGTAAGCTTCCAGGCACGTGGGCCGCAGATGTGTCTTTGAGGCCTGATTTCCATTCTTTGGAGACTTGCTGGATGGTAGAGGAGATTTCTGTGTCTGTGAGGAGCCGCCGTTCTGTACTCCTTAATAGTACGGCTATGTTGTGATCCCACCAACAGCGGTTGTGGCTTCTGATCCCTCTGCACCTTCGTGGATTCCCCCCTCCCCCAGTATGTCTGGTCTCCAGAGCACCCTGAACTTACTGACGGGGTCTACAAGCCAATGAATGGCCTTTGGCCCACTGGTTTGGTTTTGGATTGTTTTTGGTTCGGTAATAGTTGTTGAGTATCACATGCAAGTTTTCACGTGCCCTTTGCACTAGCGGTCAGTAGTAGTCCACATGCTGTCATAGCTTCGTGACCGTGAAATATGTCTAGATTTCTTGGACAAATGTTGTTTCAAATCCTACATTTCTTGGGCTGGCAAGATGGGTCAGCGGTCTAAAGCACCTGCTTAGGAAAGCTTAGGCAACTGTGGGGACCGCAGCTAGATCCCCAGCACCACACGCTGCGCCAGCCCCACCCCCAGGGCAGGCTGAGCTGGCCACAATACAAAACAAACAAACAAATAAACAAACAAAAAACCCTGCACTTCATTTTTTTTTCCAAGTCTGGTTGGCCTTTGTTGTTTTTTTTTTTAACTTTAAACAATTCTTTCTTTTCTATGAATAGGCCATTAAATGACGCATGATTTATAAATGTTCTCATTCTATGGCTGAAATTTTCCATTGAGTGTCTTGTGATAGAAGCACACAAAGGAGCCTTGAGGCACTGCGTTGTATCTGCTTCCTTTTGCTCCCTGTTCCTTTCACATAATGTCTAAGAAATAATGATTAAATTCAGGGTTGGGCAACTTCTCCTCTCTTCGGAGCTACTAACAAACTTTTGGTTTCTTTTGGGTCTCAGACTGAGATTTTTGTCAATTCTGAGTGGATTTGTATGCGTGGTTCTAGGTAAGGGTCCGATTTTATTCCTTTAAATGCAGGCATTTCGTTCTTAGACTACCGTTTGTTAGGCTGTGTTTCTACTGCATGAGCTGGGTGCCCAGGCACAGACCCTTCTGGCTCCGAAAGGAGAGCTTCTTTCAAGGATCCCTGCTCCCTCTCACGGTTATCGCTCCCATGTTAGGACGGAGCCACACCGTGTTGGGGGCTACAGCTCATTAGTAAAGTTTGAAATCAAGATCCATGCACTACAGCTCTGTTCTACTGTTTCAGGACTCTTGTTCATTTGATGTCCCTTGACAATCTATATGACATTTAGAATAAGTTTTTGTTTGTTTGTTTGTTTTTTTTTTTTTTGGAAAAAAGAAACAACCAGCTTTGGATTTTTTGCTATTTGTCACATTTAATCTTCAAACCCATGAACATAGAATTTATTTATCTTTATTTATGACTTTTAAAAAATTTTCCTTACCCAGCTATTTATTTATATAACTTTAATTGTCTGAGTCTTTTCTCTCCTTGGTAAGGTTCATTCCTAGATGTTTGATTCTTTTGATGCTTCTGTAAGCAGGACGGTTTTTATCACGTTTTTTTTTTTTTTGTCTTTTTGAGACAGGGTCTCACTATGCAGTTCAGACTGGCCTTGAGCTCACTTTTGTAGCCCAGTCTAGTCTCGAATTCGCACCGATCCTCCTGCCTCAGCCTCCCGAGTGCTGGGATTACAGGCGTGCGCCACCAGGCCCAGCTTTTATCACGTTTTTTTCTCGAGCTCTTGGTGCACTTCGCAGCCAGCTGGGTTTCTTCTGCCACGTTTGGCTGGAGACTGTGAGTTGGTGCAGTGCTACCCTGCCCCCACATTGGTGGTTCTGGTCTTTGTCTTGCCATGGCTCCTGGCCCTTGCTGTTATGGGTCTCAGGGTTACCGCCGCTAGAGCTGCAGCCCCTGATGTTTCCTACAGCCCTGCAGCTCTGAGTGGCGGAAACCTTCAGCTTTATTGGTGGATTCCCGGAGCTCGGTAGCATCTGAGGATGCCTTTGCGGGCTCTGCAGTGCTGGCCTCTGCAGTGAGCTGCCCCACTGTGGAATCAGCAAGCACAGACTGTCAACAGCTGCTGCTACGCTGCTTTCTCGAGCTCTTCAGGACTAGCGGCTCTGGAGAGTCAGCGGCGCCTTCTAGGTCAGCCCGCCCATCCTCCGCTAGCCAGGCCAAAATGCACAGGTTGGCAATTTAGTCTCCTGAAAATCTCTTCAGAGACCACTGCTGCAACACAGAGGGGTGCCTGTTGGGGTGGCCTCATGAGCTGACCACAGAGGCCTCTCTGTGCATGTGCAGCCTCAGATGTGACATAACATGGAGGCGGTAACCATGAGAGGGAGCAGGGATCCTTGAAAGAAGCTCTCCTTTAAGGGCCCGCTGGATCTGCTCCTGGGCGCCCAGCCCACGCCGTGGAAACATGGCCTAACAAAGGGTAATCTAAGAGCTGAATGCCCGCACTTGAAGGAATAAAATTGGAGCCTTACCTAGAAACACGCATAAATTTATTGCTTTTTTTTTTTTTTGCTTGTGTAATTGCTTTGTCTAGAACTTCCAAAACTATGTTGAGAAAAAAAAAAAAAAAAAAAGGCCAAATGGAGCATGCCACTTTATTCCTGAGCTTAGAAAAATAGCTTTTAATCTTTCTCTGCGGAGCAGGGCACTTCCATGGCTTTTATAAGCTGGAATTGTTCTTGATTCTTTTCTTAGTTTGTTAAGAGTATTTATATTGAAAAGTGTGTTATGATTCCTGTAATGTATTTCTGTATCCATTGAGTTGATCATATTTGTTTCTTCTGTTGAAATGATATACTAAATTATTGATTTTTGTTTGTTGACACATCACCCTTCTGTCTCAGATATAAACTCCACAAACTCGTGATGTATTTTCATTAAATGTGATGCTTCATTTAATTTCTGTTATTTTGCCTGAAATCTTTGTGCTGATTTCCATAAGGGATGCGGGTCTCTACCCTTTCATTTTGTCGCATCCTTTTCTGGTATGCGTGTTAAAGTAACGCAGGCTTCAGACAGTGGCCTCAGAAGTACTGACTGCGTGAACATTTCAGAAAGATTAACAGAGATTCACTTGATATGGATTGCTATTGGCTCGTGTTAAATGTGTGATAGAATTCACTGGTGAATCCATGGACTCCTTGGCTTTTTTTTTGTTTTCTTTCTTTTTTTCTTTTTTGTAGATAAAGCAATATATTTTACTGACTTGGCTTTTCTTTGTCAGAACATTTTCATTGGCTAATTCAGTCACCTTAACAGTGAATATATTTCTTCTTCTTCTTCTTCTTCTTCTTCTTCTTCTTCTTCTTCTTCTTCTTCTTCTTCTTCTTCTTCTTCTTCTTCTTCATATCTCAATGATTTTGTGTTGTGTTGGTAAGTTTTGTGCTGCTAGGAATTGGCACGTTTTGTGTAACAATCTGAATTTCTTAACATGTAATTCCTCATAACTCTATTTCATAATCATTATTGGTGTACAAGCAGCACTTGTGTCTTAACATCCATTTGTAATTTGAGAAGAGTCCCTTGTTTAATCTTCCTGTTTATTTATTCATTTTTATATTGACTATTGTGTTTGTGGATATTTTACGTTTTGTTTATATCTAATTTTTACTATTTTTCTTCTGCACATAAAATTGGGTTTTGTTTGGTTTTTATTGTTTATTTCCATAAGTTATAAAATCAAGTTATTGAGTTTTTTGACAACCAGATACTTCAGAGCGGCCTATGCAGATGTACATTTGTGCATCATTTAAGAAGTCTACGAAATGCATCATCAGCTTGTTTCCTCATTGTGAGAACATGATCGTGTGTAGTTAAACAAAGCTGTGTGGTGTAGGCCAATCAATTAGCATGCTCTCTTCATTTATAACCAAGATACGTGATAAATCCAAGATATCTAAGGCTCCTCACAGTGTGCTTTGGCACGCTATTTTACAATAAACTCTTTTCCAAATAAAAATAGCATGCAAAAATAGCATAAAATATGTAATGAATACATACAGGCATAGCAGGAATTTATTAAATACCAAGTAGTGTGCACTGTGGGTAATTATGTGAGCCCGTGATTGGCCACTCAGGGCACTGCTTGCCTTGCGTTAGTGCAGACATGCAGGCCTTTGTGCTGTGACTGCACAGGCTAAAGTTACCCCCAAGTAGGAACTTCTCAGGCCAACACCCCCTTCTTAGACCACTGTTGTGCAGTCGATCGGTCGCTGAGCACATGCCATTACGTGCTGTGACCGTGCAATCCCCCACGGAGTCCCGGTCCCCACAGTTTGAAATGCCGTGTTTTCTACTTTCATTCCTTTCCAAAGACTTGGGAATTTAACTGGCGATTGTTTCTGTGAAATCAATGCTTTGGCCTCAAGTGCATTGCTACTATCTTGCACAATTCTGTCAATATCCCAGTTCCTCCTTTCGATGATTTCGAATTTTCTCTGCCTCTCCCCGTGAAGATCAATAATTTACTGCCCTAATGTTATAGTCATCTGATTTAAACTCAGGCCTCCAGTTTACATTCTGCTCGTCCTCTTAATTCTCTTGAGAGTGAACTCACACCTTCCTTTGCAGACTTGCCTGGACTCTGCCTCATGCACGCTTGCAAAGAATGTGTACACTGCTGCTTAGTAAAGAGTTCTAGATATTTCAGTTAAATATAATTGGCTTTGTTCTCATGTTAAAATTTTCTACTTATTGATTTATCCTCTTTCTGGAGAGCTTTATCTATTATTCTGAGGGGATATTGAAGTCACCACTCAGTATGTAGAACTATTCCTTTACTTCTGTCAGATTCATGGCCCATTCTCAGGGAACTTTTAGTGGGTATGCAAATACTTTTAATTATTGCTGTGTTGAAATTTTATCAATACACAGCGCCCTTCATTATCAACTTGTAGCTTCTGAAACTTAGTGTCTCTTCAGCCTGATTTCGTACATTCCCTGCCACTCCCTTTGGGGGCTGTCTCTGAGAACTTATTTGTACGTTCCTTCTAGATTCAGTCATTTCTGATAGCATTTGGTGGAATCATTTGGGCTGCTTTATAAATTCTGATAATCTGCTTTGGAGCGGAGAAATCAATCTACTTATATTTAAGAGCACTCCTGAAAAGGGGAACGAGTGCGGTCAGCTTGCTGCGCGTGGGCTGCAAAGTGAGCTCAAGGCTAGCCTGAACTGCATAGTGAGACCCTGCCTCAAAAACACAAAAACACTACTAAATAAATAAATAAATAAACAAACAGTAACAAGACAACGGTAAAAATATATATATATATATATATATATATATATATATATATATAGCACTGATTTCATACCCTCTAAGTGATAATTATCACCTTAGATGCTTGGCTGCTAGAATGGCATTCATTCACTTCTCATGATCCTAGATCGCCAGGGAATATTTACTAAGTGTGTAGAAGATGGGAGAGATCATTATTATTTATAAAATGATGCTTACTGGTAAAAGTTATCTCAGTAGAGCTCAGCCCATCTATAGAAATACATCATGAACCCTAAATTTCAGTTAGTCCCTATGTTTATGTTTCTAAAATTAACCACATATCTTAACTATAAAAAAAAAAAAATGCTGCCACAGTGCAGCCCTAGGCTGGAGGCTGCTACGGCTTCTGGACTACTTTAGCCAATGCTTAATGTAAGCCAATGACATTTTTCTTTCTAACCCGACAGTTGATTCTAATACTCCTCTGCCAACAGCAGAACAGATGCAGCCAGGAACAGGCTTATTTTTGCCTAGTGACTATTCTTAGGATCCTTCCTTGAGCTTACATTGATTCTTTTGCCTGAAAAGCATGCAGTGTAGGTTTGCGAACAAGGATTCCAAGCACAGAAAGGAAGGACATTCTTTTCTTCCACTAAGGCTGGAGAGGAGTTACTCAGATTCAAAGAAACTCAGAACAAGAGCTCAGTCTCTAGGTCTGTAGGGGATGTGAACCACACAACACGCCCTCAAGTTAATCTTTAATTAATGAGCAGTGGAACGCGTAGCGCGGCACTGCGTGGCGCAACACTGATCACGCTCCCTGAGAGCCCGAGAGAGACCTTGCTTCATTTAGCCAGTAGACTACAGCCTGGATCTAAGAAGACTCCTGGGACTCAGGGCCGTGACGCGAATACGCGCCTTTGGGAGTGATTACACAGAAATTGGTAAGCGTTCTGTTTTGCAGAACAAATTATATACAAAGCAGGCACAGAAAATAGTTGCAAGGTGGCCTACAGGCCGCCACCTAAGAAGAGGGAGGTACTTAATATAATTTTTCATATAAGCAGCCACAAGCAAATTTCTGGAATGTTTAAAAATGACTTAATAGCATTGAAGTGTGCTTGTTTTCTGTTTTAAAAGAGTGCCAAAGTTTGAATTATAGAAATACTGTTTAGCCCCTTCACGTGTTAATTTCAGATTTATTTTTGTCTTTGGCTATACAGTTGCATTCACCTCTTAAACCCAGAATACATTTTCTTTAGCTAGCTTATCCAGATTTTGCCAACCACTGGTAGTGCTGTTTCTCCCCTCAAGAGCCTTCCATGTTCTTGGAGCTAATTTTATTACCTTAAAAGATCCATTTTCTTGATTTCTGATGTTATGTTAGTGAAGACTGTTTCTAATGCAAAAAATGACGACTTTTGGAAATGTTGAAAACGTGCCACCATATATAAAGTGAAGGCTCGAGTTTCACATTTTAGGGAGGTGTCTTCAGCACCTTCGGGATTCCTTCCACTGGCTGGGATCCACTGGTCACATCGTTGACCACTTAGATTTCATTATGTTGCAACACATTTCTTGAGGGTTAGTTATAAATATTTCCAACCAACGACTAGATTTGAATGAGGCTTACTTATCTAAGGCTCTATTTCTCCTTCATCGGATCCTCAGTAAGATATCCAAAATATAATTGTACCATGACCAGTTTATTGATCTCTGGAAAGTGTATGCTAAGGCTGGCCTACCCACGCTCCTTCAGGGTGCACCAAAGAAGGCCATTTCCCAAGCTTTTTCCTGTCTTCAGCACTAAAACGAGAAGAGTGACATTGAGGGTACCCACTCTGGATGACAAGATGCATTGTGGCATCCAAGACTTTGAGGTCTGTCACCCCTGGCAGGTAGCTGGAAGAAATGTTCCAGATATTCTATAACACAGTGAGACAACTCCACTCTCCGGTAATCAAAATATTGCTGTACACCAGGTGCCTTGGTGTTAAAATCTTTAAGGTTGACATTCTTGTCAGTCAACTCAAATGTACCAAAACTGCAGTAAAACTTGATGTGTTAGGTTGAGACCAGGTTTTCTTTTACCAACTCAGGTTTTATCCGGAGCATACCTCTGCTCCTAGGTAACCAGGTCATCCAGGATCAGCAGCGTTGTTTATAAGACCGTCAACTTCAGTACATCATCTTAGACTCCCTATTCTAATGAGTAGAATTTTAAAAAGGATTTAGAGTTATTACTTGTTAAAATCATACATGGGTTTTCCACAGTAAGGAATATGTTGCTTTATGTTCATTAACCATGTGATAAATGTACATGGGCCAACAAACAAACATGCCAATTATATATTAGTTAAAAAAACTGGGCGCGAAGTAGTATTTATGGCAGGATTCTCTTTATCTAAAGTGCTTCCACAATTACAGACAGGCACACAACACAAACTCACAACTGTCCAAGAGGGATGTTATCTGGGAAGTGGGACTTCACATCTTGAAGATCAGAAAAGGAAATTTAACCCATAAGTACACAATTCTAGGCATTATTATATTATTTAAAATTTGTGTCTCCTGTAAGATACAATTAGCCACTAAATGTAAAAGATAACAGAAATAATGAGGCTTTACCTCATGCCTACAAGAATGTTAACCACTAAATTAGTTGAAGAAAGCAGAATGCCATAAATAAAATTAGAATGCCATAGCTGGACTGATTTGTGAACATAGTTCAGAATAGTAGCAGACTAGCGTGTATGAAATGGACACAGTATAAGAGGCCTGGACTATTTCAGAAGGCAGGGTTGCCTGGCTCCTTGATGGTTCAAAGCAAAGCCAGGTTGAGCAGCACGACGTCTGTTCCTTGGTGACCATAGTGTTTGCTAGCCCACTGGGATGTGACCTCTTTGAAGCCAGCATGGGCGTGGCAGAAATATCTTTCATAGCACTGAAGCTGCATTGTATGTATGATGTATAAAGAAAAAGAAGTTACTGAAAGAAGAGTGCCAGAACAAACGTTTAGTCTCTCTGCGACTGCTAGTGAGCAGAGACAGTAAACTATCCAGAAAGTAATGGCCAGCGGACTGAGGAGCGCACTTGCCTCCGAGGGCCTGAGATGGGGCCTTGCGGTGGCTTTAGAGGTTTCATTTGTAAATATATAGAAAAAAAGAAAGAAGAAAGAAAGAAAGAAAGAAAGAAAGAAAGAAAGAAAGAAAGAAAGAAAGAAAGAAAGAAAGAAAGAAAGAAAGGGAGAGATGTGCTAAGAGATTCAGCTAAAGTACTTTTGGGAGTTAGGAAAGACCATATATGCAAGTCAGAGATTAGAAGCTCACGTTCTGAGAACCACTGGGGTAGTGCACGTGAAGAGTGCAGAGATGGAGTCTGCTGCAGAGAGAGGAGACTGAGGACACGGGCGCCAGGAAGCTCCTCAGAGCAGAAAGCCCTGTTCTCTCCTGAGACACCTCAGGGAGCAGCTACCCCAGGACACTGCAGGCAGGAAGACTGATGGGGGGAAGGAGCCACAGAGTCACTGATGAAAGCTTTTACCTTGAGTGTTAAGTCAGTGTTGCCCACTGAGTCTCAGCTAGATGCACTCGGTCGACTACGTAGAACTTGGAGGTTGGATAGCTTCTATCTTCATTGAATTCTCTGTGATCTGCCACTCCCCCTGTCACTGAGTCATCAGCAGGAAAGAAGGTGAAAAAACTTGGCATAGGAGACACAAAAGAGAGCTGGATAGCGCAGAAAGGAGCGGGAAAGCAAGACTTAGCTAACATTTGTTAAGAAATGAAGGACATTTTTCTACACTGAAGTTTGCATAGGAGATCTGAGTTTTATTTAACTGTAAGAAATGAACCCCTGTGCTACTTTTCTTCTTTATCATGTAGAGTTACTGGTGTGGCAACGTAAATTGCAAGGAAAAGCTATAAAGCATTCAATGGGCTGCGTGCGAGAATAAAATCGAGTCTTGATAGTTAATAAGAAGTGTATCAGCAAGTTAGTAGTGAGCGTGACTATTACACTAAGCAACTGAATTTTGAGACAGAAGCGTATATGTTCACTCCCTATATTTCTATAAAAGCAGTCTCTTTGGAGAGATTTTTTTTTCCAATTTTAAAATTACGTTTTCAATGTTGTTTTTGCAACTATTTGTAACTAAAACATGGATTTAAATTACTCTCATTTCGTTCCATTTTGATAACATGATGGAAGAAGCTGAGCCCCTACCCAGTAAAAAGACATCCTCGCACACACGTGCACACACATGCACACACGTGCACATATGTGCACACGTGATCATAGTCACATCTCGGCTCCAGGAGAAGCATTTAGACCTTCCTGGTTCTGTTCACCTTCCTAGCTTCTCTACCTGCTCAGCGCAGTTATCCAACGGAAACAGCCCTCAAAAGCAATGCAGATCATCACAAGCCAATGGCCTTTGTTCTTGCTGACAAATTCAGTGCAGAGTACATTTGATTAATGCTGGGTTCTCAGGTCATAAGTCACCGTGGCCTGAAATGGCAAGATACACAGTGGGAATTTCACTCTTAACTGAAAGTGTGTCAGGCTTTTGTCAAAATAATGATAATTGTGACCTGTATAACAAGATAAAGAGTGTCATTTTTTTTTTTTCAGAGAAGGATCTGACCAGTCTATTTCTGTACTTAGCCCAGTGTAGCAAGCAGGACTGAGCTTAGCAAGAATCAGAGTGTACTGCATTATATATGACTTGATTGAACAGTATTATTTTAAGATTGGCAAATCTAACATTTGTCCTGTCATAGTAACTGTCTCTTACACTGCATGCTGTTGGATTCACTTTGCTTCAGGAGGTTTCACTTGATGATTTTTCCATTCTGCCCACCTGATTCTGTAAGGTTGCTGAGACGGTGTTGTCCGTGTACCTACACGTGTGTGCATATGCGCGTGTGTAGTTGGCTTATAGTCTCTTGGCTGGATTATTTATTTATTTATTTATTTATACCTGGGATCAAGCTCAGGACCTTGCACCTACCAGGCAGGCGCTTAAGCTGCTGCCATCTTCCCAGCCCCACTGACTGGATTCCAGGATCACCAATAGTTCTGTCACTTCTGGACAGCCCAGAAATACCGCAATTGAATAACTGTCTGACTATATTAAGCAATTTTGTTTGATTTATTATATACAAATGAATTGTTACCTGAGTATATAGTCCTTTTTTATGTCATATGCAAATTCTTTTGAATCTATGCATGTATTGGTCAGTTGCCTGTCAACAGGACAAAATGCAGGACCCTTACTACTTCAAGGCAGAGAGATGTCCTTGAGCTTTCATTTCTTCAGGGTTCAGTACATGCATAGAGGCCTCTAGGGCAGGAACAGTGTGGTGTGATGCCTTGACTGAGGACAGTGCTCCTTCTGTGGCAGTCATGGGGTGGAGAGAAGGGAAAATTTGGATGAGAACACCCTCTGCCAGGCCACCTTCTAGGTGACCACCTGCCACCTGCAACTTGGAGAGCTTTGGTGTCCATTTCGATGTAAACTATAAAAAAGCACTGCAAAATTATTATTTGAATTCATTTCTACTTAACAAATATTTTATTGGATGAATTCCTTCTCATGGTATTTACTACAAATAAGTATTTTCTATAGAATCATAGTAAGTAACTTATCATGCACAACTCAGAAAATAAAATGACTTGCACATAACACATCTGGTCCAGTATTGTGAGTGTTTTGTGGATACGATTGTACTAGCAATGCTCAGGAAATAAAATTATTTTTAGGTCATATGTCTGGTCCAATATTATGGTATTTTGGTAGCTAAAATTGAATCCAGCAAGGCAGAGTCTGGGCTTCGTGGAGATGTTAGCATTCTTTCTCCTCCCAGAGGCCTGAAAATAAGTTTCTTTCTTTGGAAAAAGGTGTTTTGCTAATTTGATGAGGTTAAGGTCTTTGAAATGAGCGACTGTCTCAGATTATCTCCATGGACCCAAATTGATCTTATGCGTATTTAAATCTATAAACCTCAGGGCCAGAGACATAGGTCAGTAGTTTAAAATATCTATCTAGGAAAGCTTATGCAAGCATAAGGACTGCAATTCTATCACCAGCATGACATGCCATGCCATCCCTGCTCCCAGGAGCTGTGACCCTCAGACACCTAGCTCAGAGGGGACTGAGCTGTGATACTAAAGAATGAAAGGAGAGAGGTCAGGTTGTGGGATCAAAGGGGTGAGGACCAGGCATGCAGGCCTCCAGAGGGATGGGAAACACCGTCCTGTCACCTTGAGTCAAACACCAAACCTCCAGAGGTAGAGGAAACCAAATTTAGGATTTTCCAAGCAGCCAAGTTTGTGATAGTTTGTTAAGATATCATGAGAAAACCAACATGATGGATCAGGTTGGAAAATTCAGGCAGAGGGTAGATTTCAATATATTTTATTTAGTACTATAGTGAGTTTCTAATATACAAAATGATCCAAAGTCTTGTGTGGGAATAGTTGCCATGAATGGAAACAAAATCTGGAACTTTGGGGTAGGAGGCCATATTCTGAGATCCACTTGGAAAAGAAGGAAACATACAGAAGAACTTAGTGCTTGAAACAAAGTCAAGAGGAAAAATTTAATTTTGTACATTAAAAAAAAATAGAAATGGAACTATTTAGGATAGCCATTAGCAATAATTTTAAAAAATAAAACAATTGAACACAAGTTTAATTAAATTTATGTTAAAACAATGGAGACATCATTAAAAGATATAGAAAAACATTCTACTACCCAAAAATAAAAAAAAAAAAAACAGCACAAAAAAGGCTTATATTTATAGACCTGTTGGGTGAGCTTCAGTAATGTAATTTTTTTTTAAGGATACATGCGAAATGGGGAATCTCAGCCTTCCTAGAAAGTGCACTACATTTGCATTAACTGTCTCTGTACCACACCTGGCTCCAAGGCCTAGACAGATGCCACAGAGGATGTGGAAGTCGCCCCTGGGATAAATCAGGCAATGCTTAAACCCCCAAAAGAGTAAGATGTGACCTTCAGTGGAATGAAAAGTAGGGCAGAAGAAGGTAGCACTCAAAGGTGGGAGCGTCTCAAGGGTCCAGAGGAATGCATATTTAATTCCAGAGGTGGAAAGGCCTGACCACCGCTTCCCTGACCCAGAGTTTGGGCAAGAGCATTCAAGTGCAGTTTCCACACTGTCCTGCAGCCAGCCGTCCTTCCTGGTGTGTGCTGGTGACCACATCCTCCTTGTAAAATACCAACCTCAAATTCCTCTTTTGTTTCAAACAGAGCAGGCACCAAAATCAAATGTGTGTTTGCACGATCACTGGGAAAGCATGCAGGATTTCTCATGGCTACTTTGCGCTCATTATATGCGGTAGAACTTAATTTCACGCTGGGTATTCAGGGTCCCTTGAGTGTGTGTGGAACTCCCAGATCCCACAGGAAGGCAGAGCAGCACTGACTCACCCTGGACTCTGACTTGTACTCCTAGAAACTGCTGTGAGGCCTGGAATGTTGGCATGTCCAAAACGAGGCACTTGTGTAGCTGCCCGACTGTACTGACCTGGCAGAATAGCACCTCTGGGTGAGGAAGGCGGGGGCACTGTGTCCCTTCTACAGCTGCCTATTGCTTGCCAGAGTCAGAAAACGGAAGGTAACTGGCCTGTCTGTGCTGCCCACTGCCCACCACCAGTCCTTGTCATGCAGTTTGAGCTTATCCTTAAATGACACAAATGTTTCCCTATTTAGGCTGTAAGGAAACCAATACCAAAAGAGATGCAGTAATGATAAATGTGGCTGAGAGAGAAAATGGTAGAAACCTACTCTGGAATATGGAGGAAGTAGCTCCTGTCTGCTGCCTGTGACGACAGGACCGCGGGCAGTGTGCACCATGCATTAGATGAGGACAAAGTCATTGGTAAATCTCTAGGACAGTACCAGAGGTATAGCTTTTGCGTGCCGTACAGCAACACGGAGTCATACGTGTGTCCACATGCCTAAGAGAAGGTAGACATCAGTCTGTGCTGCTCACTGCTTTGTGCTAATGAAGACTTAGTGGTGGCGTGCCTTAAGGGGAGAAGACGCGAAGGCCATTCTCACGTTCCTGCTATTCTTGAAGGGAAGCAGTGAACTCTAATTATAGCTTCCAGAAGTTGGTCATTAAATATAGTGGAAAGCATACCTCTGCCTTCTTCAAAGAATCATTTCCAGTCTTAACAATGTAATTAAGTTAAACTTTCTGATGGGTGTATGCTTTAATATCCCACTGCTAAGAGGACTGACTTCCTATTGATTCAATAATATTGCGAAATTTCTTACCTATAAATACCCCTTGAATTACTTAGATTGTTTCCTTCTGTGACTCATACGGTCATCACATGAGTGACATCTGACATGTTAAAGTAGCGAAGTATCCTTCAATCAGATGATGTAGGAAGCACACAGGTCCAAGCATTTCCTCTAGGCTATAGTGTGTGGCCAAGGAACAGAAAGAGTGTTAAACTTTTCTATTTTCCCATATGACTTAGATACTCTTCTCTTATTGCTGGGGAAAATGCCCGACACTCAAAATGAGGGAAGGAAAGGCTTATTTAGCTCACAATTACTGGAGGTTTCAGTTCGTGTTCAGCTGGCTCGAAGGCAGAGAGGCACATGGCAGAAAACAACCTTTCGTGGCAGCTGGTAAGATCAAGAATGCAGGGAGAGAGCTGGCAGCAGCTTAAGCACTTAACTTTTCTTCCTGCTTTACACTGAAATGCAAATCACCTGACTCAGGGGAGGTGCAGCACCCATTCTCATAATAGTCAATTACAAATTCCAAAAACTGTCCCATGAGTGCATAAGGCTTTGGGGGGGGGCACCTATGCACAAACCATAACGTTCCCACCCCCCCACCCGGGCCCCCAAAGACTCATGCACATCTCTTCATGCAAGAGACATTTTAGTCCATCTCTACAAGTTGCCAAAGTCCCAACAGTTTCAGCATTTCTGAAAAGTCCAATTCCCAAATCTCTGTGAGCCTCTATACAAATGAAAATTTAAACATATTTAACATTTAAAGGCACGAAATAAACACTACCATTCCAAAAGGTACACACAGCAGGATACCAAGCATTAGGACCAGCACAAGTCCAAAATCCAGAAGAGCCAACATTAAATCCTACAGGTCCTTGTGGAATATCAGAAGCACCCCATGGCAAATTGTAAGCTCCAGGGAGCCCCATCCTTATGGTACTCACAGTGTTAGCTCCCCTGGCTTCTCTCTCAGGCTAGCTTTGCTCCCTTTTTGCAAGACCAACATTCCAAGTTTTTCCAAACTTCTGGGGTTTCCACTGAATAGGCTTCCTACTCACAACTTTCCATATTGCTCTCTCAGGGGCACATTGCCTGGCCTCCTAGGCCTTGTGCAGTCTAGGTGGAAGCCTTCTTAACTTCAGAACTCCTGCATTCTCAATGCACCTAAACCACTGCCATGTGGATAATTTCAAGGTCTGCTGACAGCTGGAGCAGTAGCCATGCTTCCTTCTCTCTTGGGTCTAGGGGTTGTGTGCATGGGTCACTGAGCACTCTGATCCTGATTCGAGGAATAAATTCTCCATGCTGGTGCCATTCTGGAACCTGGTGGTGCTGAAGGCACCATTCTGAAACAAAGGGCTCAGCGGCCTTCCCCTCAACCCAAAGTCCCTGACCTTTGCAATTCTGAGACTCCAAAGGTTGGAGACCTGCCACCTCCTGTGATGCCCTCAGGCCATCTTTTCCATTCTCTGATTCCTTCTCAGCAGTGGAGATCCTATTAGCTCTATCTTTGCAATCCACAGTTTTACTGGCACTTGCCTTCTGGCCAAACTCACAACATTTTGAGCCATTGTGCTGGGGTCTTTGCTCTTGATTTGGCTAAAAACTCCTAATAGCAGCCATGCCATAGCCCCAATATTTGGCTGCTTTGAAATATCTTTTGGAAGATTCATTAGTCTGCCATGTTTAAACTCAGTCTCAGGTAAGCTCTCTGGGCATGAGCAAAATGCAGATAACTTCTCTAGTAAGTCAAAACACCAATGATCCAGAGTCCAGAAACCAATGTAGTCCTTCTTCCCAGTAGAAACCTCCTTAGCCTGGTCTTCACAGGCTGGCTTTCAATCAGCCTTCTGATCTGAGCTTTCACCAGAATCTCTCCTACCGAAGAGCTAAAGCTGTTCCAGCTCTTTGCAAGTAGGCAACATCTCCAAACCTTTCCCATTTCTTCAAATAAGCCATTTCCAAACACTTGTAATCCACATGGTCAGGTTCAGCCACAGCAACAACCCCACTCCTGGTACCAAATTCTGTCTTAGTTACTCTTCTCTCATTGCCTTGACGAATACCAGACACTCAAAATGGGGAAGGAAAGGTATATTTAGCTCACAGTTACAAAGGTTTCAGTTCATATTCAGCTGGCTCCATGGCAGAGAGGCACCCTTCAGGAAACAACTTTTCATGGTGGCTGGTAAGAGCAAGGACACGGAGAAGGCTAGCATCTGCTCAAGCAGTTAACTTTTCTTCCCGCTTTACACTGAAATGCAAATCACCTGCCTCAGGGGAGGTGCAGCACCCTTTCTCATAATAATTGCAAATTCCAGAAACTGCCCCATAATTGCATGAGGCTTTGGGGGGACACCTAGGCACAGACCATAACACCATTGCTGTTGGTTAGTCTGACTCATTCCATTGTGGCCACTACACTCATAGTAAGTTCTTATATTTATCTAGGCAGATGATATGAATCCTGCAGGTCCTTTTTTTGGCAAGTGTTAGCATTAAGAGACATGATTCAGTGAAATAGATCGCAGTCTGTTCACAGTTCTCTACATCACCTGCTCTATACCAGCAGTGTCTTTTGCACCTGGGTATTGTAGGATGGTAAGAAAATAATGTAGGAATCATTGTTAAGGTTTGGGGAGAGGACAGCACACATGGTGAGTTGTCATGGCCTGTGACACCCAGCAAGTGTTTAATCAGTGTTAGCATTTTTCCTGAGAAATCTATATGGCTCTTCAACATCCATTCAGACAATAAAAATGGCCTCTGTTTGTGATTATCATTTTTATGTAGAAATCCTTTTAATCAGCATAGTACTTCAAGTGAGATACACATTCATGCAGATCTATCAAAAGGCTAAATTTTGATAATAATTTATCCATAACATTTTCTTTGCTATGAATACTTGACCAGTTAAAAATTTTCCCAAAATATATAAGTAGTGGGGATACACACACACATACACACACATGCACACACATCTGCACATTTTTGTGTACATAATTTTAGAAAGGGAGTCTGATTTTGAAGCTCGTGAGTTTGAACAGTTTGCAGCTTATCGTCCATTGTATATTTTGTATAAACATCCAGAAGCAGATATACACAATAATGTTCTGTTTCAAAGAAAAATCCACAAAGGGTGTATTTGTATGTCTATAAGAACATGATAAGAATCTTTTGTGAATAATTTCATACAAACTGAAGCATGAATAAGAATAAATACACAGCGTAGTGACTTGCTTTAAGGAGAAAATTTGTGCAGCTGCGCCCTTGGTCCACCGGCTCCAGTGCAGAGGAGATCTTTCCGATCTTCACAGTGCATCTTTCTAACCGTATTTCTCCCTCTTCTGACTGTCCTAACCCCATGAAGAAGAGTGCCCCCTTCATTTTTGTAGTGCCCCCTTATTTGCTTCATGATAACCCAACTCTGCAGCTTTTCTAGCTTTAAAGTTTCACCCCTTCCTGAACACTTAACAGAGTCCCCTGTGGACTGAACGTGACCTGATTCATTTCTTCCTCTGCATGCGTCTGTGTGACTAAATCTACTCTTGGAAATGAGCCCTTGCACAGCTGGCTGCAACTCCGCGGCAGCAGAGCAGGGAAAACTCAGCCCCCAAAGATGGAAAATGGGGTAAGATACTGCCTGCACCTCAATAATTTTAGCAAACTTCTGCCCCTTCCCTGACTGCAGGTTTCAGGGACCTAAAAGTAGAGTAATAATATTGTTAGCTCATAGCGTGGTTGGGTAAATTAAAATAACTGTATTTGCAAAGTGCTTGCATTCCTTAAGTAAGCATATCAACAGCTATAATTGTACCATCAGCCGTACCTACTTTTGTTCAATATTCGCGTGAGTTTCTGGCATTTGACAGATGCCTCACTCTGAAATCAATGAAAATACATCGTATGGAAGTCAGGTTGGTCATGGGAGGGTGTTTGCAAATCTGTGAAAATAATGAAGGTGCAATTAAGCGTAGTGATCTCTTTGTCTTTGGCTTTCCGCCTGAGCTCTCCCCACAACTCTCTTCCCCAGCAGAGCTTCAAATCTGCACAGATCTGTGCCAGTCCCTACCTCTGCCTGCTCCACACACAGCTGAGGACGCTGCACAATAGGGCACTAATAAGAGTGACTGCTTTCCTGGCTCCAGAACACTGGTGCCTATTCAGTATAAGTTCTGGAATTCTCAGTGCCTTGTCGTATTTTATTTTGAAAACAACTATACAGTTTGAGGGTCACGACTGTGGCTTTTATCTCAATAACATGACCAGCATGATTAATATGTCCTATTACTGTGAGACCTGTGTGAGAGAGCTTAGTGAATGAAGATGTTGAACCTTATGGTTATATTTCAGAAACTATTTCACCAAAGTCCCAGAAATCAGCCGGGTGTGGTGGCTCATGCCTGTAATCCCAGCACTCGGGAGGCTGAGGCAGGAGGATTGGTGCGAGTTCGAGACAAGCCTGGGCTACAAAAGTGAGTTCAAGGCCAGCCTCAATTGCATAGTGAGACCCTGTCTCAAAAAGACAAAAAAAAAAAAAAAAAAAAAGCCACAGAAACCCATGTGCTCCAAGTTTGGAGATCAGGAGTCGAAGAGCAGAATGCACTCTTGTGTCTCTTTGGGAGCCTTGTGAATAATCACCTTCTTCTGTCTTTTCACTTGACCCTTCCTCCATGTCACTGTGTGTGAATCTCCCTTTTATGGAGAAACCACCAGTATGAGATCAGGTGTCCAAAACCCTATTCTGACTTACTGAACCTACTGTTGTTCAGTACACACTCGTGTTTCAGAAGTGTGACCTTGTGAGACAGTCAGCTGGAGGAACTCAGTGTGAACTGGCAGGACCTGAGTGAAGCCATAAAACACTAGCAACTTCATTTTAACTTCTTTATGCACTTTATGGACCCATCTCCAAGTCTGATCATGCTCTGAAGGGTTTGAGGTTAAGAATTCCATGTGTGTTTTGGCAGACACAACTGGGGTACTGGGGTTTGCAGATTCTCACTCTATTTTCTTGTTATCACGACACACCCTAGTATGACATTTAGCTGGTCTGCCTTGCCGTCCTCAAAATCAATGTAACTGGGATATAGCATAATTTAAGAAAATATTTATATAAACATACATGAAATTAACGTTCATAAAATTGAGCCTTGCTTGAAGATATGTCACTTGAGGGTTGGGGATTCCCTTGTAAAATAATTATAACTAATATAATTAGTTCAGTAATGCACATCTTTAAAAAAAGGAAAAATTTTTTCTGCTACAAAGAAAAGCAACACAATCTTCAATGACTCCCCCATCCTTGGTTATCCTGTTAAAAATTTGCTTTATACTCTAGAAGAGCACTGTCCAGTAGAATTTTCACCAGTGATAGAGGCAATGTGTATGATGTATGTAGTATGTGTGACATGACACTCATTGATGTCATTGACAATGAGACTTGAATATGTGACTACCATTGCTAAAGACCTGAATTTGTGATTGTGATTGTATATGAGTCTAAATGTAATTATGTGTACATCCATCTGACTAGGTATGTCAATTCTACAGGTATCTGTATGTGTTAGAGTTGGGGCTATAAGGTATAATTCAATATGGTAAATATTTTGTAGTATACCTTGTCCTAGTTACTGTAGGCCATATGCCCATCCTGTGTATACAGGATAATTAATGATTTTTTTTATTTTTTGTAGTAGCAGGGGTTGAACTCAGGACCTTACATTTGAAGGTACGTGCCTGTGCTGCTGAGCTATATCTCCAGCCCTAAATTCTCAGCTAGTTATCACGTAGTTCTCTAAGCCTTCTATAGATTTTTGCCTAAAGTTACATTTGGTTAGATACTTGTGTTGATTTTTTTTTAGCAGAATATCTTTGGAGCATATAATTCACCATATTGTTTACTGTCATTCAGGGTTATTTTGAAATGTTTTTAAGAGAGAATGTATTTAGGTATCTAGGGTTTTTTTTTACAATCTTTTAAAATTTAATTTTAAATATAATAAAATGCTTTTTTAAAAAAATTGACACTGTTCTCTCCTTGAAGAAGTCTTCCACTATAGATACTTAAGCCATGCATGTGTTCTTGTATGCGTGAATACTGATAAGATATAATTAAATGTTTCAACATCATTTGGCTAACATTCTCACACAGATAATGAAAATCAATCTGTTAGGGAGAAACAGTTAGTCTTAATTGATTTCCTGAATGAAAATCTGTATTTTCTCCCTCTACTTCTGTGCAATTCTATAGGCAGCTGCTCAGTAACTTCATGAAGCCGCATAACCTCACTGTTGAGAAGGCATTATCTTTCATTTTCTCCCGGGACCATAATCTAAAATTTTAAAGAAGGTTGTCAGATTACAGTATGAGCAAGCTCTCCTTGTTAATGGCTCACAGTGGTGAATAATTTCAGCTTAAATGTCACAGATGGTAGTGAAAAGGCAACGGCAAAAGTTCAGTGACAGCTCAAGGGTTGAAAGCAGGCCGCTTCCACTGGAAACAGTGAAGGAGCAGGAAAGCCGTACTGCGATCCTCTTTGCTTCTTTGACTGGGACTGAATTAAACTCACATGAAGCAGATTAAGAGGACCAAAGCCACATACATTTGATTTTATAACAGAAATTCCCACCAAAAAGATGCGGATACAAGAGAGTGGTAAACTCCAGTTGCTTCTGAACTATAGAACAAAATGGTAATTTAAAAAAGTAATAAAAAACATCAAGCAGTTGAATAAGACAAGCATTAGTTTAATGAGGTTAGCTATATAGGTTTGGAACCTTGGGTCTGCGTCTAGTAATGTGAATATGTATTTTCTGCATGTGCCACGGAAAAGGGAAAGTGAGGGAGTATCTCTTTCATGTGCCCTTTGTCAGCTACCTTCAGCTCCAAACAATTCTCATAGCAAAGTGGGGCACTTAGGGGTAGCAAATTCTGCTGCCCTTCTGTAGCATAAATGCTGAGGGCCCTCGGTATTGCAGGTGTGTCCCTGAAGCACCAGAGTCTGGAGATGGGCATCAGGGTGAACAGG